>JAVGWX010000010.1:62135911-62270948 GCA_036924085.1 Ariolimax columbianus
AACATATAGGTCGATAATGACGCTAACATATAGATCGATAATGACGCTAACAAATATAGGTCGATAATGACGCTAACATATAGGTCGATAATAACGCCAACATATACAGGTCGATAATGACGCTAACATATAGATCGATAATGACGCTAACATATACAGGTCGATAATGACGCTAACATATAGATCGATAATGACGCTAACATATATAGGTCGATAATGACGCTAACATTTAGGTCGATAATGACGCTAACATATATAGGTCGATAATAACGCTAACATATAGGTCGATAATAACGCTTACATATAGGTAGGTCGATAATGACGCTAACATATATAGGTCGATAATGACGCTAACACATATAGGTCGATAATAACGCTAACATATATAGGTCGATAATGACGCTAACACATATAGGTCGATAATGACGCTAATATATATAGGTCGATAATGACGCTAACACATAGGTCGATAATGACGCCAACATATATAGGTCGATATTGACGCTAACATATAGGTCGATAATGACGCTAACATATATAGGTCGATAATGACGCTAACATATATAGGTCGATAATGACGCTAACATATATAGGTCGATAATGACGCTAACATATATAGGTCGATAATGACGCTAACATATAGATCGATAATAACGCTAACATATAGGTCGATAATGATATAAACAAAAATGATCCAGTTCTGTGCGGGGAACAAACATACACATATGATGGGTTACGACCCACCCAGTTAGATTCCGGGAAGTATTGTGGATGTCCATTTCAACCTTCCAAGCATGTCATAAAAAAGCGAGGGCTGTGTATGGGGGGGGGGGGGGGGGCAAGCAAGATCTATATCTAAAAGAAATTACTATGTTGTTGTTTGCGAATGCCCACAATAAGTAGGCCTACTCTTTTGCGCGCCCTGAAAAGGACGTTAAGTGGCGGGTTGCAGTAGCTTTCCTCACATCCCGAGCATGCTGATGAAGGTGGACCGGAGTCCTCCATGCGGTTGTCCTATGCTTGGCTTCATTTGCGTGTCACTCACTGCTACGGGGATCGCGTCGATCCCTCACCTTGTTAGCCAGACTGCCACGAAAACAGCCCGTTTCCGGGAAGGGCTACGAGAAATCCAAGGTGAGGGTCCAGTTTGTTTTGCCTGAACCTGACTAACATGTCTGACCAGTATATTTTGCCTGACCAGTGGCTAGTCATCCTCCCCGGTACGTTTAAGGAAATAAAACTACTCAACAAATGACTACAGAAATCACTATTGCAGGAGCACAGAAAGTGCTTCGCCGCAGGGTTCTACAAAGTGCCAACTGCAGTGGAGGCACTAGCCCTGTCTTCGTCTTCTTCTTTGGTCGTTCTCAATCTAACTCTACCAAGCCCCGACAAAGAGACTGCAAGTAACAGGATGTTGTCAAGAGGACTGAATGCGTTGTTTCATAGTTTACATCGTGACTGCGATATTTGCACCTTTCCGTCCAACACATCCAACTTCAGCATTAATTTTTTTTTACTGGGTTAGTCTTCCACCTTCGATCCCTTCTTCTTTAGACAGTCTGCTCTGTTGCAGCCTGTTGTCCAGGATCACCACGTTGGGGTGTAGAACGGTCTGAGTCGCTGGCCCCGACTTTAACAGTCAACTTTGGCTGGCTGACAACTACAGCTCATACACTGCTCAGTATCTTGATCTCCACTAGCCCTGCGATTCATAATCAGGGAGATGGGGACAAGAAGAAGAAGAGTAAGACTTGTTACAACCAGAAGGTCTTCGTTTGGGACGCAGAAAAATATAAGTGAATAGCTAACTGCTATCCCTTTACCTGTTGAGTATGCACAGGGAATATATCTTGTTATCCATAGATCCAATGTAAGGATTATCATTCGGTGGACAAAACATAAACAACCTGCGTTATTTTGTTGTTCTTATTTAGTCTGAGTGTGTTGCATAGTAGTTAGAGTGCTTGTTTCTCATGACTAATATACAGCTTTCATTCCCAGGTAGCGAAACGCTACTGTCTACCCAGCTGTGCAGAGGTACCTGGAAACTAATGCAATGAGGAAAGGGAAGAAGACTGATCCCCTTACCTCACAATAAATCCGGAACACTTTATCTCCGACGGCAGAGTCCAATAAGGAACCTCCATTACGTACTTGTTCCTTCAGTTTATTGTTACACACAGCTGACCAAAGATGGAACAGCTCTTTAACACCCTGCTCGTGTATCGCGAGCTTAATCTTTATCTACGTGGAAGCGATTATATGATCTGGTATTGTGCTTCTGTGAGCACAGAAAATGTCAAAGCTATCGCTAGGGAGACATTCGTTAAGATAGACAAGGAACCTGACAAGACGGAACGTGTATCGCGTGGCAAATGGCTGCTCGCGCTGAACTCTCACAGGGACCGAAACAATCTCACCCATTTGCTCTTAACGCTAGATCTGCCAGGAACCGGGTGTCCGACTTGGCACGGGAGAGAGAGATAAAGAGACAGCTATAAACAAAGAAAGAAATGTAAAGACACAGGAGCCGTCTGTCAAAGACGATGATAGTAAGATAATAGTTGGTCAGTATATTTTACATTGGGACGAATACACATATTAAATAACAGATTAACTTGTCCCCTACGGTGTATTTCGAGTCTGTAAAATGAAAAGACTTATCGCAGAACACTAACAAAATGAAATAAAATAAAGATTCCGAGGACTTGCATCTTTCCAGTGGCAGTGTACGGAGGCGAAGCATGGACAAACACACAAAACTCCGAAGAATGAGGTTGAATCGTGTTTAAGTGTTCAAGGTCAATTGATAGCGAGGAAGAACAACGCTCAAATCTTTAAGCACCTGGATTTTGAACAATATTACGCAAAAGAAACAAACATGTTTTGGTAAACATCAAACTTCGTGATATTGGTCTAGATAGAACGTTGCTGGAGGGTATGGTACTTGCCATAGTATACCGAGAAGAAGATGGACACGGATCATTACAGAGGCGAGAAAGCTGACCAGCCTTCGAGTCATGAGAGCGATGTTCATCTAACAGCTAGAGGGATTCTATGGCCAAACATGCTACACGATGATCGAATTTTGATCTTTCATGTCCGCTGTGGTTTGGATTGATTTATGTCTGCTATCTCGTGGATATTTCTTCTTCTTCTTCTTCTTCTTCTTCTTCGTACGATGTCAAACGTCAAACTGTATTTTTTCGAAAAAAGCAGCGGTAATTCTGTTTTTCGTTATGTACCTCAGGGTTATGTCTCTTCTTTCTTTTTCAGCCTGGTTGTTCTTGTTTCCACTACCTGGTATATTTTCTGCCACCACTGGAAATATATGCTGCTTCCAGGTAGGTTTGCTTACAGTAGAGATGGGCTTTGGTGTTGTTAATGTGTTTATAGGGTCTTCGTTCATCTTTGCTTTGGCTATTTCTGCAAAGTTTCTCCGCTTTAGTTTCCCATTACCAAATCTATTTAGTCTCTGGTGCATTGGGTGGTCTGTCAGTCTTCTGAGTTTCTCTGCTTGCTGCTGGGCTCTGCAGTCTCTTCTGTCGGTCATGGATTGCAGATTTGTAATCTTTTCAAGTTCTACAATTGGCGTAGACTTCATGCCTCCTGTTATAACTCTCATGGCTTGGTTTTGAAGTTTGCTAATTTGATCAAAGTTCGCCTTTGCTGCTGTTGTCCATGCCGCAATGCCATACTCGAGAACTGGTCTCAATCTTCCAGTGTACAGATTCTTTAGTATACTTTCGTCTGCTCCCCAGCTTGTGCCAGCAAGTTTTCTCATGATTGCCATTCTTTGTGTGGCTCTCACTCGGTTTCTCTCGATCTGACTTTTCCATGTCATGCGCCGATCAAATGTGACTCCCAGGTAGTTTGGGTTGTCGTTTGGCAGCAGGTATTTGCCGTTAAGACTTATTTTGGTGTTTTGGGGTTTGTTTGAAAGCGAGATTATCGTACATGTTTTTTTTTCCTCATTTATTTTGACCAGCCATGAGTTCGCCCACTCCTCTAGCGATGTTAGGGCCTGCTGCATCTGATTTCTTGCTATGGTGAGATTTTTTTCAGAGGTCCACATAGCCAGATCGTCTGCAAACATGGAGCTGTGGACTCTTCTTAGTATATTCTCTGTGATGTTGTTTATATACACCAGGAAAAGTGTGGGTGACAGTACTCCCCCCTGGGGTACTCCCTGCTCAAGTGTCACCTTTTTTGCTCATCTGCCCTTGTTCTTGAACTCTGGCTGTTCTGTTTTCGAGGTAGTAGCTGATCCATCTGTACATTTTCCCACAAACTTCACTTCTTCGTAGCTTGACTTTAAGTGCCTCTTTCCACACCTTGTCGAGTGCCTTCTCTAAGTCCACCCAAACCGCTACTGAATGCTTTTTCTCTTGGTAGGCGTCTTCTATTTCCTGGGCTATGAGAGTGATCTGGTCCTCAGTGGATCTGCGCTAAAGCCTGCTTGCTGTGGAAATAGTATGTGTTTTTCTTCCAGATGCTACATCAGTCTGGTGTTTATCATACGCTCTATCAGTTTGCCTACACAGCTCAGTAGACTGATAGGCCTGTATCCATTTGGATCTGCTCTATCTTTCTCTTTCTTTGGTACTGGTATAATTACAGCATCTTTCCATGCCTGAGGTACAATTCCTCTGTTTCAGCTTTGGTTCAGGACTGATAGTAACTTCCTCTTTGCTGTTTGGCCCAGCCCCATCAGCATTTCGTTTGTTACCCCATCTTTTCCGGGCGATTTCTTTTTCTTTAAGGTTCTCATGGCCTCTTCCATTTAATTCATTGTTAATTTTGCAATCATATGCTCCTCTGGTGCCATGTTGATGTTATCGGGGGTCTTTTGTTCTTTACTAATATCTGTATGCCTATCTGTAGGGACATCAATGTGGTTTGCTCTAGCATAATGTTCTATAAAGGCGTTTGCTGCTTTTTTTCCAGTGAGCATGTTGTCGCCCTGCTTGATGGTAATTTGTTTGTTTGATGGAGTTTCGTCATTCATGGCTCTGACTAACTTCCATAGTTTGTTCCCTTCTTTATCTAAATTGAGGCTTCCTGTTTTGTTTATCCAGCTGTCTCTTGTTAATTGGCTTAGTGTTCTTTTGTATTTCGCCGTGATGGCTTTGAGGGCGATATTTGCCTCCATAGATTGTTCTCTCTCTGCCATGTTCCTAGCATTTGAGACTTCGTCTTCCGCTTTCTGCAATTCATCGTTCCAATATGGCTTGTAGTTTTTTCTCTCGTGGATACGAGTTGGGTCATGTGACACACAGCAGACGACAGGAACACCGGAACACATACATTGATAAACAACTTGATAATCATCATTTGCAGAGTCTCAGACAGACAAAATGATATCCAGTAATATTGTAACCACAGACTCTGGACAGCCCCCCCCCCCCCCACCCCCCACCTCCTCGCCCCGCCTCAACAACCTGCCCAGCCACGCAAAGCACCCACACATAGCATTGCAGATCAGCTAAAACAAATCAAAGAGCACGAGAATTAGCAAAAAAAGACAAAGTAAGTCACAATGGGAAAGATGGAGAACCAATTAGACGAACTAACAAAATAAATGCTATTGTTTCAACTTTCTACTCGCAATATCATGAGAAATAATTATGAACAGGAATAGCTACACTAGTGGGCTACATCACAGAAAGAACGAATATATTTCAGATACCAAGAAAACCCAGATTTTCAGAATCCAGAGCAGCAAATGAAATGAAGAGAACAGTTTTGGGGAATATAAGGTTAACGTCTGGTCAGGCTAAACATACTCATCAGACAATGGTAGCCGCGGTCAGGAGAAATATACTGGCCAAGACCCTCACATGACCTCTTCGTTGGTCGTCCCGGAAACGGGCAGATATCGATGACAACAGTCTGGCTAGCAAGGCGAGGTTCGACGTGATTCTCGTAGTAGTGAGCGACACGCAGATGAAGCCAAGCATTGCACAACCGCCTGCAGAACCACGACCCACCATCATCAGCACGCTCGCGATGTGAAGAAAGCTGCGAAAACCTGCCACTTAACGTCCTTTTTAGGGCGCACACAAGAGTAAACCAACAACAACATGTGAACAGTTTGACCTTCAAGCTGAGCAGTGCATGAGTTGCGGTGGTCAGTGACCCATAGTTGACAGCTAGTGCCAGTACCCCCGACCCAGAACTGCCAAGACCGTTCTACACGGTCATCCTGGATAATAGGCTGTAACAGGGCAGTCTGTCTAGGAAGAAGGGATCGAAGAGGGAAGGCAAACCCGGTAACCAAACATGCCATGCCGAAATCGGATGTATCGGACCGAAAGGTGCAAACAACTTTTTTAATCTACGACACAACACATTCCGTTCCACATATAACATTACTACTTACAAAGCCCTTTTCAGGACTTGGTAGCGGGAGATTTAGAATGAACGAAGAAGAAGAAGTATCCTGAGAAATAATTATGTTCAGCGGTCATTTTCCCGGTACCACAAGTGCATTCGACAATGCCACCTAACTTCAGTTTATGGAATAGATGGTACCTCAGTCTGTTGTGGCCTGTGCGGAGTCTGAAAACCACGACCTGCTCTCTTCTGTTCAACTGGTAATAGGCATCATTTTTTGTGTAGCCAGTATGTTCTGTTTCCCATTTGGTCATGTATCTGACTCTAATAAGCCTTTTGGACTCTTCGTAGGTCACACTAGAATCTGGTTGTGATAGTCTTGCACCTTCTTTTACCAGTCTGTCTGCCTCCTCGTTGCCTTGGATGTTACAGTGGGATGGAACCCACTGTACCACTACTCTTTTTGGTGCGGACTGCTGGCATAGTTGACAGAGTACTGCTCTTAAATCATTAAGTTCTGTATTTTTCTGGCTTTTTAGTGCTGTGACTACGGCCAGGGCATCTGTAAACATGACTATCTGGCTTTCATTTCTTTTGCCTGTCAGCATTGCTTCTACTGCAGCCCTCAGTGCCTCTGGCTCCGCTCTGAAATTGCTTGAGTATTTTCCAGTTGCCACTGACAGTGTTATTTTTCTACCATTTGGTAGGCAGCCGACGTGCGAAACCACCTTCTCCCGCGGCACTCAACCGTACACAGTTCACTATACACATCACCACAACTGATGAAGACATGTGGCTAGTCCTGTATGCCTTTGGATGTCGAAAGCTACCAGCTCACATCTAGAGAGATTCTATCATCACCCGCAATATAGAACTTGGTGTGTTTCTTTAGCTCCTTCAGTCCATCTTTTGCCTTTGTTTCCCTTTTTTTGTGAAAACCGGCTGTCTGGCGTTACAGGTTTGAGATGGGTAGGCTTGGCAACATCCTAATGAGGTGTCCAAAACACATCATTCTATTTCATATTATATGCACTTCTATTTGGTAGATTTCTATCCACGCTTTATTGCTTTCCAATAATTCAGTTGAGGAATCTCATGTTGTCACTCTGCTCTTGCCATAAATACGACAGACCTGTAGAATATGTTCCAACTTTTTGTTTATTCTCTCTAAGTTTGCAGATGTTTGTGTGTCGGATTTTCTATTTGTTGAACGGATCATTCTTCAATTTTCAGTGATCTGTTCGTAGTTTGAATATTGTCACTTGATCTCCCCAAGAACCTCAACAATAGCAATCTAGGCCACAGATGATTTGACAGGTGACCCAATTTCCATATTTGATGCGATTAACTACAGAAGACGCCAGTAGACAAAATATATACGAGCTAGAACTGCAATGGCTAAATCCATTTAGAGAAACGGATAGTCCTAACATTGATATAAAAAAGTGCAAGTATCTCTTGAAGTAAAATAATTCTCTATGTATATATATATATATGTATATATATATATATACACATATATATATATATATATATACATATATATATATATATATATATATATATATGAGGTCCTTGTAATGTAGTATTATCGGAGGATGCAATCAATCAGATAGATAGACATGGTCGAATAATGTGGTGTAGTTGGGACATAAATAAAGTGGAAAATATGGTGCAGCTGGACATTAAAATGGAATAATAGGGTGTCAAAGGCAGTTACAGTTGAAATTTAGCTTGGTATGTTCGCACGCAATCTAAGACACGTGTGTACAATACAGACAACACTTGCGGAACAAGGACAAGACAGACAAAGCATAGGTCTAGAAATGACTACTTTCTTCACGCAGGCCTGCAGATATGTGACATAGATCGACCAAGGACTACTTTCATCACTCAGGTCTGCAGAGATGTGGCATAGGTCGACCAAGAACTACTTTCAGAGCACAGACCTGCAGAGATGTGACATAGATCGACCAAGGACTACTTTCTTCACGCAGGCCTGCAGATATGTGACATAGATCGACCAAGGACTACTTTCATAACTCAGGTCTGCAGAGATGTGGCATAGATCGACCAAGGACTACTTTCTTCACGCAGGCCTGCAGATATGTGACATAGATCGACAAAGAACTACTTTCAGAGCGCAGGCCTGCAGAAATGAGGCAGTCAAGCCCATTTCAAACTCAGAGGACCAAACACTGATACATGATATGATACAGGGTCTACAAAACCAGCCTATAAACTGAATAAACAACAAAGATGATCTCCTCTTCTGCTCTATCAGACTCCGGGTGTTCATTTTGCGATGTGTCCCTGAAGACTAATTTGTACTATTAATGAGTTCAAGCGCGGATGAGATTGAAGATTGTAGAGCTAGTTCGCTCTTTTGCAGTAGTGAATTGCGTGCCAATTCGTTGTTTACATAAATGCGTTGCCAATCACATGCAGAACTCCCTCACTAACCTTTGCGATGAGTTTTGAATCATACATGTATGTAGTAAAAATCGAAAACGCAGAGTTGTGCATGGGATTGATAACCTCATAAGTTAAAACTGGGGTTTACTGAAACCCATTTCACAAGCACATAGGCGGTTAGACGTAAGCGCCAGTTCAAATGGTGGTCGTATGCAGACCACCGGCCTTAGTATATCTAGGACACGATTAGACAACACTTGTATGACAAGGCGTCTAGCGCAGTTCTTGTGAATGTGAGGCCTGTGGACCTGTTTTGCACATTGGTCGGTGTCAGACAGCGTTTTACATTCTCCCCAACACATTTCAACATATTCATTGACAAACTATGAGTGCGGCACTTGATGATCATTTTGGAATTGTCAGGAATAGGGGACCGAACCATTGCCAACCTTTGTTTTGCAGATGACATCGACATGTTGGCGGGCACACAAGGTAAACTTCGGGAATGGGTTAGAAGGCTTGATGAAACAGCTCTTAACTATTGTACGGAGATTTGCTGGTAAGACAAAATGAATGCCGAACATCGCCAAGGGCTTCAACAGTGTAGTAAAATTTAATGGAGAGGAGCTCAACGGGTCGACCATTTTAAATATATGTGTTCCTGTCATTCGCTACTGGTAAGTACACAAGCAATTTCAGAGCAGAGGCAGAGGCACTGAGGGCGGCAGTGGAAGAAATGGTAACACACAGTGAAAATGAGAGCCATATAGTCTTGCTGACAGATGCTCTCGAAGTAGTCACAGCGCTAAAAAGCCAGAAGAACACTGAGCTTAATGACTTAAGAGCAGCACTCTGCAAACTGTGCCAGCAGTCCGCACCAAAAAGGGTGGTGGTACAGTGGGTTCCGTCACACTGCAACATCCAAGGCAACGAGGAGGCAGACAGACTGGCAAAAGAAGGTGCAAGGCTACCACAAACAGATACCAGTATGACGTACGAAGAGTCAAAACGGCTTATCAAAGCCAGATACATGTCCAAATGGGAAACCGAACATACTGGTTACACCAAAAACGATGCCTATTACCAGTTGAACCGAAGAGAGCAGGTCGTTGTCTTCAGACTTCGCACTGGCCACAACAGACTGAGGTACCACCTATTCAACAAACTGAAGATAGGGTGTACCGACGAATGCCCGTGCGGTACTGGTAAAATGACCACTGAACATCTGCTGCAGAACTGCCCGACATACGAGGATCAGAGAGAGCAGATGTGGCCATTGCCAGTGGAACTGCAAGACAAGCTCTATGGTAGTGGCGAGAGTCTCAGGATGACCGCTGCTTTTTTCGAAAAAATAATGGTTACTGTCTGACTGTGTACGCAGAAGAAGAAGAAGAAATATATGTGTTCGATTGTCAGTGATGAAAGATCAAAATATGAGGTTTTAGCCAGAAAAGAACATAAAAAGGCGGCGATTGCACGGTCTAACAAAATATGGCAAAACAAACCGTAAGCCATATGCACGAAGATCTGATTAATGCGTACATTGATCCCTTCAATATACCTCTATGTTTGTGAGACATGGACAACTACAGCTGATATGCAGCGGAGGATACAGGCCTTGAAGATGAGATGTTTCCAAAGACTTTTAAACATCGCGTACAAAGATCGAGTTACAAATGAAAAATACGAGAAAGAATTACAACCGCAATAGGGCCTTTCGAAGACCTCTTGGCAACTGTCAGAAGACGGAAACTCGCTTGGTACGGCCACATATCGAGATCAAAGGGTCTTGCAAATACGACCCTGCACAGAAAGGACCAAGGCGTACGACGAAGATGTCGTCTCTAAAAGAGGTGGGAGGACAACATAAAATAATGGATCAATCTCCGACCAGAGGGGGCACAGGCAGCGGCCGCTGACGGAGAAGGATGGCGTGGGGTTATGGGGGTGTCTTCGTTGGTGCCAAAACGATGTCATCAGTTTCGGGATGATCTGACGACCTGATCTAACGATTAGAGTATACTGACACGGGGCACGTTATAAAATTCAGTATTATCTGCTCAAGATTATGCAATAAATTATTTTGGTCTGTCATTATAGAAATGGCGTGGGCAAAATCGATTAAATGGGTAAAAGACCGCCTCTGGTCTCATTGGATTGAATACCAAATTATGAAGATGCAGAAGATAATAATGATGGTAGTAATGGTGAATAAATCCGTTCATAAAACAAAACAATTTCCAAAGAGCTATTACAAAGTAACATCATTATAACATTTATTACCCTCTCAAATAGCTAATATATACAATCTCGTGATGTTCTTTTGGAAAATGCCAGGAGCGTATTGTGTTTCTGTTTCTTTCGTGGAGCTATATCTGGGAGCGATATACAGTTGTTAGTCTGAGTAATGTCGTGCGGGAGTGGGTTCCTAGTGCATGCATCGCAGTGGTCTCAAACTGAAACCACCAGAAGGGCTTTACATGGGCAATCTGGATGGTTGAAATATGATTAAGACTAAGATGATTCAAGCACAGCTTTAGGTCTAGCTCGGTGGTTCACGAGCTGATTTGGATAAGCTCTAGGGTCTAAACGGCACGAGAACTAGCTAGATGATACAGGTACCACACGAGGTCCCACTCGACGGCCAAGACAGCATGTGGGCAGGCTTGATGGTCCAAGACTGCATGTGTGCAGGCTTGATGGTCCAAGACTGCATTGTGTGCAGGCTTGATGGTCCAAGACTGCATGTGGGCAGGCTTGATGGTCCAAGACTGTATGTGTGCAGGCTTGATGGTCCAAGACTGCATGTGTGCAGGCTTGATGGTCTAAGACTGCATGTGGGCAGGCGTGTTGGTCCAAGACTGCATGTGGGCAGGATTGATGGTCCAAGACAGCGTGTGGGCAGGCGTGATTGCCAAGAGAGCGTGTGGGCAGACTTGATGGCCCAAGATAGGATGTGGGCAGGCGTGATGGCCCAAGACAGCGTGTGGGAAGGCTTGATGGTCCAACGGTGACAAACTCGATGGTCCAAGGGTGACAAACTCGATGGTCCAAGGGTGACAAACTCGATGGTCCAAGGGTGACAAACTCGATGGTCCAAGGGTGACAGGTTCGATGGTCCAAGGGTGACAGGTTCGATGGTCCAAGGGTGACAGGTTCGATGGTCCAAGGGTGACAAACTCGATGGTCCAAGGGTGACAAACTCGATGGTCCAAGGGTGACAAACTCGATGGTCCAAGGGTGACAAACTCGATGGTCCAAGGGTGACAAACTCGATGGTCCAAGGGTGACAAACTCGATGGTCCAAGGGTGACAAACTCGATGGTCCAAGGGTGACAAACTCGATGGTCCAAGGGTGACAAGCTTCTAGGAATTGTGTTTTATATTTTGTTATGAGAAGTGGGGTTCGAGTAGACTCAATACACGCTTTTTGAAAGAGAACACGGGTTAAAAACCTTTGTAGAACATAGATATTCGTATTACTGCGGGCTAATGAACACGATTAATGTCTCTTGCACAATCTTGTTTAAACCAACAATATATTATATAATTTTGTCTAAACTATTAATGTCCTTTATATAATCTTATGTAAATCCTTAATTTCCATTATATAATCCTGTCTAAACCATTAATTTCCCTTAAATAATCGTGGCTAAATCACTAATCATCTTGCCAAATCATATATTCTTGCATAAAATCATTAAAATCTCTTACGCAGTCTTGTATAAAATCATATAATTCTTGCGAAACCATTAAAATTCCTTATCTAATCTTGTCAAAACCATTAATATCTCTTAAACAATTTTGTCAAACCAAAAGTATCTATAAAATAATCATTAACAAAATCTATTTTACACCAAAAAAGGGGAAAAAAAGCAAAACTGTTCTTAGAGATACTGCCAAGAATAACCGAAACACATAAAAACGACTATTCTTCCCAGTGTCTTAAGAATAACTTTGGGATATGTTATTGTGTAAATCATTTATAATACTTTAATTAGCCATTAAATACCGATTCAAATTGACTCCTAATTTTCAGCTATCTTAATATTAAGTGGTTTACAGACCAGCTAATTTTAAGAGTGCATAAAGAGAGAATTGAACTGGCTATGTTGAAGCTAACAGGAGTCTACGCTATGAGTTACACTAGATATTCTCCCGTGAATAATTGAAACGTTAAGATATTCATGTTTACGATGGTGGTTTGCAGGATTATCCTATCTCTAGAGTACACAAAAGAGGACTGCTCCAGGATCCCAGAGCCTGTAGATATTTTTCAAAGAGACATGGATACAGCGGGATTGGGATCGGTCTGTATTGCAGAGGAAATGGTTTTTAAAAAATTGGAGGGGTTGAGAGTGGATAAATGTCCAGATCAGGATGGTGTTCGTCCAAAATTGCTGTTTGAAATTAGAGACCAATTAGCAAAACCATTGGCTGTATTGTGTTCTCAGTCACTTGCACAAGGGATTGTTCCACGGGATTGGAAAGATGCGGGAGTGATCCCCTTATTTAAAAAGGGCAAAAAGGCAGATCCAGCAGACTGTAGACCTGTGAGCTTGGCGAGCATGGTCTGTGGATTGTTGGAGTCAATGGTCAGGGAGGACATTGTAGTGAATTTGGACAAATTTTATCTAATTGGAGATGGTCGGCATGGGTTTACCGGAGGGAGATCATGCTTAGCAAGTCTATTGGAATTCATGGAGGGGGTTACCAGGGTGTTAGATAAAGGTGAGCCAGTGGATGTTGTTTATCTGGATTTTGCAAAGGCCTTTGATAAAGTACCTCATCAAAGATTATTTCAAAAATTAAAATCACATGGAATAGGTGGTGGTGGTGGGGGGGGGGGGGGGGGGGGGAAGTTGCCAAATGGATTAAAAATTGGTTGGCGGGAAGAGGGCGAGGGGTGGGTATGGATAAGGAGTGCTCTGAGTGGTGTGAGGTGAAAAGTGGAGTGCCACAGGGCTCGGTTTTGGGACCAATTTTGTTCTTGATATGTGTAAATGATTTGGACATGGGTATGGGATCCATTATTGCAAAGTTTGCTGATGACACAAAGCTATGCAGTAGTGTCTCATCTAAAGCGGAAGTGGATATATTGAGGTCGGATTTAGATAAAATTCGAGAATGGTCTGTGATCTGGCAAATGGAGTTTAGTGTAGATGGGTGTACAGTCGTCCACATGGGTAGATCCAATATGGAACATAATTACAGAATTGGAGAAAACAATATTAGAAAGATAGATAAGGAAAGGGACCTAGGGGTTATAATAGATCATACAGGAAAGGTGAGTGAGCAAGTTCGGGTGGCAGTGGAAAAGGCAAGTGCAATGTTGGGTATGATAAAAAGAACTATTAAACATAGGAGCAAGGAAGTGATAGTCAAACTGTATAAAGCATTAGTTAGACCTGGATTGGAGTACTGTGTACAGGTGTGGAGTCCTTATCATAGAGGGGATATAAACATGCTGGAAAGAATACAAGAAGGAGCGACAAAGCTGATAGTGGGATTCCAGAATTACAGTTATGAGGAAAGATTAAAAAGAACTGGCCTTCAGTGGAATTCGTGGTGACTTAATACAGGTGTATAGGATGATCGGAGGAATGGAGAAAGTAGACTATGACGGGTTTTTTAGGGTACAGCCACCAACAAGGACAAGAGGGCACGGCTACAAGTTGGCTAGGGAGAGGTCCAGATTAGATATTGGGAAGTGTTTCTTTGGTCAGAGAGTTGTGAATGCTTGGAGTGCATTGTCAAGTGAGGTGGTGGAGGCTGGGACGGTCAGTGCATTTAAGAACAGATTGGATGCGTACAGCTTCTAGAGGAAGGTGATGTAAATGGAACTGGTTGTATACAGACTCTGCAGAGTCTTCTAAACCAGTACAAAGACGTTAAGTTTAAGTTTAGAGAACTCGATTCACTTGACAAAGGTACAGAGTGGGACACGAATCGTGCTATCAGCACGCTCCAGTAGGTCCAGCTGTCAAAATGTACATGACACACGATTAGGAAAGTAAAAAGACAGAGAGGAAAGGGACTGGCATACAATATGTGGCTTAGTATACAGAAGTTCTAACAGCTACATTCCCCGACAGTAACTACTCGTATACCTTATGTATTCTAGTCAAACGGTTGTTATCTCTTATATAATCTTGTCTAAACCATAAATGTGTCTGATACAATTTTGTCAAACTATTAATATCTCTTTTATAATCTTATCAAATCATTTATGTCTCGTATAATCTTGTCAAACCATTATTATCTCTAATATAATGTTGTCCAACCATTAGAGTCTCTTTTATGTAATCTTGTATAGACGATTAATTTTTTTAAAACATATTTTTGTTAATATTATCTTCTTCTTCTTCTTCGTTCGTTCTCAATCTCCTACTACAAAATCCTTAAAGGGCTTAAGTAGCAGAATATAGTCCAGAGAACGGAATGCGTTGTGTCGTAGTTTACAGCTTTGCTGCGATATTTGCACCTTTCGGTCCAACACATCCGACTTCAGCAAGAATTTTTTGAGTACCGGGTTAGCATTTCCTTTTCGATCCCTTCTCCTTAGCCAGTCTGCCCTGCTGCAGCCTGTTATCCAGGATCACCGCGTGGAGGTGTAGAAGGGTCTTGGCAGCTGTGGTTCGCTGGCCCTGACGCTAGCAGTCAGCTATTGGTCGCTGACCACCGCAGCTCATGCGCTGCTAAGAATCTTGATCTCTTTTTAATATTACAAACATTAATATCTCGTGAATAAAAGTGTCTAAACCATTAACATATCTTATACAAATCTTGTATAAACCACTAATATATATTGTATAAATCTTGCCTAAACCATTAGTGTATAATATTTACTCTTGGCGAAACTTTTAATCTCTTTTATAATTGTGTCTAAACATTTATATCTCTTACGCAATATTAGCGAAACCATTAATTTATCGTTTATAATCTTGTCTATCACGTTAATATTTTTAAAACTCTTGTCTAAACGATTAATATCTTAAATAATCGTGACTAAACTATTAATATCTTATATAATCTTGCATAAACCTTTATTCGTATTATGTAAGCTTATCTAAACTTTGCTATGTCTTGCATAATCTTGTTTTTTTAAACCATTTATACTTCGTTAATAGAATTTTGTCTAAATTGTTAACGTCTACTATTCCAACTACAAAATGAGTGAAGGTTGTGTTATTGCATGTCAATGTTGTCAAGGATAAAGAGGCTTCATATAAATAGATCTCATAGTTAATTGAAGTGGGCGTGATCAGTTCCCTTCCTTGATGCCTTGTCTGCACCACCAGTAAGAAACGTACCCATTTATCCAGTGGTTGATGGTATTACGGATCTATCAGCCATCGGGCTCTCGCCCTTCTACCCAATGTCATGTAATGGTATCTGCACGTGTTTGTTAGTTGTAGTTACGTATTGAACAAGGTGCTCAATTTATCTGGTGTCTAAAGACGAAACATTTTTTAAACCACGATGTGCGCCGAGAACAAACAAAGATGGTTAACGGTTTTATAAGGGTGTGTACACAGATGGCAAACTGGAGCGTGTTATAATCGGGTAAACTATAGATTGAGTGATAACGGGGCCCAACAGGAAAGCAAATATTGTAACACTGTAACCTGCCAACATGTCGTTTGATGTGGTTAGATAGGTTGGACTAACATGTTGTAGAAACTTTAAACCACATAAACTTGAATAGATGCGAGCGGTTCAGTGTGTGTTGACTGGCGTGTAGTTGTTGATGACACATGCTCCAAAAGAAGCAGAAATGGTTTCATTTTACATGGGATTGGGATTAGATCATATCAAGACGGAGGATTGAACTCATAACCTCTGAAACGACAAGCAAACGCTCTAACCAGTTTCTTACTCTATAATCTCCGACTTTTGGGACGAAGACTAACGTCTGGTCAGGCACAACATATTGATCAAACATGTTAGTCAGGGTCAGGCAAACTATACTGGCCAAGACCCTTACATCGGCTAATTGGTAGTCCTCCCTGGAAACGGGCTGTTTTGATGGTATTCTGGTAAACGGGGTGAGGGATCGACGTCATCACCGTAGTAGTGAGCGACACACAGATGAAGCCAAGCATAGCACAACCGTCTGGAGAACCCCGGTCTACTATCATCAGCACGCTCGGGATAGGAGAAAAGTCACTTAACGTCCTTTTCAAGGCATACAAAGGGTAAATTTACTCATTGTGGGCATACGAAACAACAACAACAACAACAACAATCTCTGACTTTAGACGTGACATATTTAGGGCCTCAAGATACGTATTGGACGGCCAGCGAGTTTGAGGCTCCCTGGTCTACCGCAAAGCTACAATCCCTGGCAAGATCACACAGGCACGACTCCTGCGTGTATAACGCATGAAATATAAAACAGATCTTCATACATCAACAACCTCAGACACCTGGGGTAAGACATAAAGGTGAGGAACATGGCTTGCCAACAGATGAAAGCTTCTTCATACCTGGAGTAAATGATAACAAATTAACGGTAGATTTTCTTTCCAGAAGGTTATCTAAATGTCTGTATATGGGTAGGATCTGTTGTCGGGCGTTGGAATTAAAGCATAATTATTTTCAGTTTTGATTTGGGACTAAGGGTCGCTTATCCTATGTTGTAGATATAAGGTTGTTGTTGTTTAATGCCTATAATGAGGATGTTTACTCTTTTGCACGTACTGAAAAGAGCGTTAAGTGGCGGATTGTAGTAGCTTTCCTCACATCAGAACGTGCTGATGAAGGTTGACCACGGTCCTCCAAGCGGTTGTGTTATGATTGGCTTCTTCTGCTTCATACTCACTACTACGGGGATTATTTAGATCCACATCTCGTCAGCCAGAATGTCTTGAAAACAGATTGTTTTCAGGGAACGCTGCATGGAAGAGAGATATAAGTCTTGGTCAGTATATTGGGCCTGACCCTGATGCGACGACCTGGTCAGTTCGTTGTGCCTGACGGGACTAGTGTCTCAGTTCCCAATATTATAAGGTAGAAATAAATGGGGGAAAAGGGTGGGGGGGGGGGGGGAACAATACGTGTACTGCTAAAAGAGGAGCTAACAAATAAAGTATATTTTGTTTCGTTTTATGTAGTTGATTGTGTGTTTTATTACTTGTATGACGTAGAAACATGAACAATAAACAAGGAAAAGAGAGATTTGAAGCTTTTAAGATCTAAACGTATCTTTCCTGGAAAAAAAGAAAGTTATCAGCGAAGTTAGAAGAGAAATAATAATTCAATAAAGTACCAATATAACATATCACACCAACACTAGAAGCCGTGCTAGGAGAATTAGACGGCAGAAGTGGACGTTTCAGTATCTCAAGGCATTTTTGGGAACCGGGTTAGCATTCCCTCTTTGATCGCTTTTGCTTAGCCAGTCTGCCCGATTGCAGCCAGTTACCCAGGATCATCACGCGAATGTGGAGAAATTAATTAGCAGCTCTCGCTCGCAGGCCCTGACGCTAGCAGTCAGCTTTGGGTCGCTGGTCCTGACGCTAGCAGTCAGCTTTGGGTCGCTGGTCCTGACGCTAGCAGTCAGCTTTGGGTCGCTGACCCTGACGCTTGCAGTCAGCTTTGGGTCGCTGGCCCTGATGCTAACAGTCAGCTTTGGGTCGCTGGCCCTGACGCTAGCAGTCAGCTTTGGGTTGCTGACCTCTACACTGCTCATGGTATCTATCCAAAACCGTAGTATCTGTTATAGGGCTATTGTTAGTTGTTACGCTGTTATGTAAGAATGCGCGATACAGGCAATTCGGCACTTTCAGGCAGTCTCAAGATCGAATAAGTTCAATAATCACATTCGATTGGTAGGAAGCAGATTTACTACGTGCTGAAATGATAGAGAAATGAAACTGCTAAACAATGTTAGTTAAGAAGTAAATAATAAGTAATTTATGATTGGCTGTCAGACGACATACATCCATAAATAGCTGCAGACATGGCGCATCGTCAAGGACATATACACGTCTCAATCATATAATTTAGGCTGTGTATTTCCTCGTGCTAATGTGTGTACAGCTATTAAGAGTCGGAATAGAGTATCACTAACAGAATATACTTCTCTCGTTTCCTAGATAGACAAACGACAAAAAAAAGCTAGACTCTCCGAAAGAGCGACAGTCAGATATATATGGAACATAGTGACACCAATATGGTATCTCAAAGACAAGAAACGACCACAGGGACGGCCGCAAAAGCGCTGGTCCGACTCCCTTGCATCTGGCAACATCATTTACGATGCCACAGATGGGCGACTCATTATCAACTGGTCCATGATCAAATAGAGACCGTTTGAAGAGAACGTTTAACCACCGCTGAAGGACGGGTCATCCAGGATTTCAGTAATATATATATATATATATATATATATATATATATATATATATATATATATATATATATACACATATCTATATACACACACACACGAGGCGTGTTCAAATGAAAACGGTCCGAACTGCAACAAGTGAACTTACGTACGATGCGCATGATGAAGTCAATTCTGATGTAAACAGCACATACCAACCGTCAAGTTGGCAAATTTCATTTTTCTCAGGCTCATAGTTTCCTTAGCGGACCGTTGAAAACATGACCGGTGTTGATCAGGGAGCGGTGATTTGGTTTCTAACAGCTGAAGTATGTCAGTTTGTGACATTCATCGCAGAATGCATTCAGTGTATAGTGACACAAGTGTGTCAAAGACAACAGTGAAGAACTGGACAACGATGTTTAAAGAAGGACGTGAGTTAACGAAAGATCTTCAGAGACCAGGTTAAGCGCATATTGTTGCGCTAACTCACGTCCTCCTTATATATATATATATATACACACGCACACACACACACCCATACACCATTAGCTGTATTTCTCGGCATTTTCAGGATAGTTACGTAAGTCAATCAACGATTCCCCTGCTCATCTTGTCTCACGCTTAAACTCGTTCACCTCAAACAGATAATTGTGGCATTTTTTTCCAGTGAACAATATTCTTCATTCAACCATATAAAAGTATGCCAGTAACTCGTGAAAGGAACGACATAACGACTTGAAATATCTTGCGTTGATCTAGAAATTGGCAGTAGAATGTACAATGAAAAGGCTCGAGCACAGATTCCCGGATATACGTATATGGGTCTGCCGTGGTCTTTGTGTATGACACAGATAGGAATAGCACCGCTGGCAACAGAGAGCATGTCGTAAATGCGACTAACTGTGTGACATGGCATAACACTGGCCATGGTTATGTGGTTTGTTAAAAGCAGCATAGATGGCACCTAACCGGCTATTGGTCTTCTTTGCTCTAGTGTTTGATTCCATTAAGATAGACTCCCAAATCGGTTACCCGCCCTCTACGGCACTTGTCCCAACACGGCACATAAGCGGGAAATGCTCGTCCATGCTACATCCACGTCAGAACTGAAACATGCACATGGGCATCAACCCCTGTACAAGTACAGGTTGACAAAGACTAAGACTATGTATATATATACACACACATTTTTAAAGGAAGTAGATTGCCCTTTGCAGATCGTCGCGCTTACAACCGTTATTCTATTTGGCTGTCATACGTTTCTTGGCAGGTGAGCAGTATGGTATGTTGGCTTGATTTTTAGTACGTGGAGAAACGGTTGTATCAAGATACAGACGCAACGGGATTCGTATCCGGTGGGTTTGATTGTGAAATGGACGTTTCACCACTAGGCCACGGTGTCTTCATACATATATATATATATATATATATATATATATATATATATATATATATATATATATATATATATATATTTATATACACACATATATATATACACACACACACAGATATATACACGAGAAAGAGGACCTTTTGAAGACCTCTTAGCACCATCCAAAAGAAGGAAACTCGCTTGGTACGGTCATTTATCGAGATCAAATGGTCTTGCAAATACGATACTGCACGGAAAGGTGCAAGGCAGACGATGAAGAGGTGATCCTTAAAAAGAGGTGAGAGGACAATATAAAAGAATGGATCAATCTCCGACTACAAGAGGCCCAGAGAGCGGCCACTGACAGAGAAGGTTGGCGTGGAGTTGTGAGGATGTCTTCATTTGTGCCCCTACGACCTTACGAAATGACCTGACATGACGAGAGACGTTCAAGTCAAACTTATTTTTTTTTGGTAAGAAATAAAAATTGGTCCAAGTAGTCAAAATGCCATTTATTTTTCGATATAATCTCCTGCAGCGTTTATGCACGATTCCAGCGTTTATATAATGTTTGAAAAGCTTCAGCGCATAAAGATTTGTCAGTATGTCTGAACCAATCCAGGACAACCTGTTTCACTTCGTCATCAGTGCTAAAATGCTGACCTTCCATTAATTCTTTTAGAGGCCCAAACTGGTAAAAATGGTTTGGAGCAAGGTCTATGCTGTAAGATGGATCGATCCAAAAAGTCGTGTCGTTCCATCTCAAAACGTTCCTTCAATTCGGTGCCGAATTGAAATCTTCTCTGCCGGTCAAATGTGGAAAGCTATCTTGACACCCAACGTCCAATAACATTCCGAAAATTCAAATGTTCATGAATAACAGTGCTCATCATTTCTAGAGAAAGACTTGCCTCTTGTGCAGTTTTGCGACAGGTTATGCGTCGATTTTCCAGGATAAGGTGTTCCACATTCTGGATATTCACAGGAAGGACTGAGGTGGGTTGAGAGCCACCACGGCCGGGATCACCAGTCACGGATGTACGTCCTTCTCTGAAACGTTTACACCAATCAAATGTCTTACTGTGGCTGAGTTTCTCATCATCGTATTCGTCTTCTGTAAATGTCTATAGGCTTCACGCCTTCTTTCCCTAGAAACGTCATCACAACACGCTGTTCCATGCAAACACTAACAGTATTGTCCGTCATTTTTATTTATTTCACACGTGACTAGCCCATGGTAAGTGGGTCACCCAGCAGTAATAGGACACAAGTGCCCCTAACTAATGAAAGTAGTTCCAGCACATTATAACCCATTCAGGAAGAATTACACAAAAAGTTTCCGTTTGACTTGAACGCCCCTCGTGTGTGTGTGTCTGTGTGTGTGTATATATATATATATATATATATATATATATATATATATATATATATATATATATGGATGGGCAAAGGAGTGGAAGAAACTTCAGATGAATGGACTAACAAACAGACAGTCTGACATACACACGGACAGTTGGATAAACGGAAGGCCGTATTGAAGTACACCAAGTAGACAGACGAACTAACGAATATTGTTAGAAAAACAAACTGACGCATTCAGTTTGCTGACTTCAACCAGTAAATATCTTCGGTGGAACCTTCGTATCAGATGGTCGAATGTAATAACAAACACAGAATTGTGAAGTTATCAAACACCCGCTAACAAACCCTGAAAAGGGCTTTGCAAGAAGCAGGATGTTGTCTGGAAAACGGAATGCGTCGTGTCGTAGTTTACAGCTTGACTGTGATATTTGCACCTTTCAGTTCGACACATCTCACCATGTAAAGAAACATTGCGGAATAAGCACATTGCAAATGACTTGAATCAGGGTTTCATAAAAGCCTGGTAGAGGAGTCAAATTCAGGAGCTAATCTACTCAATCAGTACTTCGGCACAGTCTATGTAAAAGAAGACTGCTCTAAGATCCCGGAACCTATACATAATTTCCAAAGAGACATAGATACAGTGGTATTAAGATCAATCTGTATTATGGTTTAGCAGAGATTGGAGGGGTTGGAAGTAAATGAATGTTCAGGTCACGATGGTATTCATCCAAAGTTGCTGTTTGAAATAAGAGACCAACTAGCAAAACCATTTTCTATTTTATGTTCCTAATCATTTGCAAAATGGATTTTCTAGGGGATTGGAAAGATGCAGTAGTGATCCCCTAATTAAAAAAGGGTAAACAAAATAAGATCCCGAAAATTATAGACCGGTGAGTTTAACGAGCATAGTCTGTAAATTTTTTGAGTAACTAATAAAAGAAAACATTGTAATGCATTTAGACACGTTTAATCTAATCAGAAATAGTCAGCATGGGTTTACTAGATAGAGATTGTGCTTAACAAATCTATTAGAATTCATGGAGGAGGCTACTAAAATTATAGATAATGGGTAGCCAGTGGAAGTTATTTATCTAGATCTTGCAAACGCCTCTGATAGAGTACCCCATCAACGATTATTTAGAAAGTTAAACTCACATGGAATAGGTGGGGAGGTTGTCAACTGGATGAAAATTAGAGTTTAATGTAGATAAATGTACAGTCATCTATATGGGTAGATCCAATATGTAACATAATTACAGAATGGACGAGAACAATATTAGAATGATATAATAGGGACATAGTGATTATAATAGATCATACAGGTAAAGTGAGTGAGCAAGTCCAGGTAGCTATGAAAAAGGAAAATGCAATGTTTGGTATTATAAACAAAAATATTAAACATAGTAGCAAGGAAGTGATAGTCAAACTGTATAAAGCATTAGTTAGACCTAGATTGGAGTACTGTGTACATGTGGGGAGTCCTTATCGTAGAGAGGATATAAACATGCTAGAAAGGATACAAAAAGAGCAACAAAGCTGATGGTGGGATTCCGGAATTACAGTAACGAGGAAAGACTCATAAAAAACAGCCCAAAGTGTCTTGGAAAAAAAAGAATTTGAGGTGACTTAAAACAGGTTTATAAGATAATCAAAGGAAAGAACAAATTAGACTATAACAAGTTTTTTTTCCAAATACATCCACCTTCAAGAACAAGCTACAAATTAACTAAAGAGAGGTCCAGATTAGATATTAGGAAATATTCTTTTAGTCAGAGAGTTTTGAATGCTTTGAATGCACTTACACAGGAATTAGTCGAGACAGGGTTAGTTAATGCATTTAAGAATAGATTGGATGCGTATAGCTTTTAAAGCAAGGAAATGTAAAGGAAACTGGTTGCACAGGCTCTGCAGAGTCTTCTAAACCAGTATAAAGTTCAGATTAATGGCGCAAGAGGGAGAGTTGATGGAAGAAGAAGAAGAAGAAGTAGAAAAAGAAGAAGAAGAAAAAAAGAAGAAAAAGAAAAAGAAAAAATAGGAAAGGAAGAAGAAGAAAAAGAAGAAGAAGAAAAAAAGGAAAGGAAGAAGAAGAAAAAGAAGAAGAAAAAAAAGAAGGAAAAGAATTAAAGCAAGAAGAAGAAGAGCAGGAAGAAGAGAACACCAGAACCATCTCTGCCAAAATTTGATAGATAAAATACAAAATAAATAATATTCGCTTTCCTAAGTGGTAAAGAAGAGTAAGATGAAGAAGATGGCGATAAAAGAAAGAAGGAACGAAGAAAACCATAAAAACACCTCTCTCAAACATTATGTAATACCAGAAAGCAGGAGTAAATAATTCGCTGTCGGAATAGCTGAACGAAGAAGTAATTGATTAGAAAGAAGAAAACGAGAAGTGAAGAAAAAGACAATCAGATAGACTATCTAGTAATTTTTTTCTGCCACCCCCCCCCCCCCCCCCCCCCCCCCCAACATCCCATAAAATAAAAAAATAAATTCAATAACTATAAAATAATCTTCATTCACAATCATTTAGCTGTATTGATATCCCATTTAGCGCGATTAATTCTCTTTTATTATCAGTCACAAGCCATCTGGCGATCACTGTTTTCGAACACTCAACTTGGGCAGGACTGGTCTATAACAACATTACAAAGCATCAAACGTACATAAAGAGAACAATCACATACAAGGAGCAAAACGTCATGTAAATGTAAAGTTGTAAAGCTCTGTGCGTCCACCTTCTTCTGCTCCATTTTTCACGTGAGTGGAAACACAACACAAGCATGATATGGTCTGCTCAACAAATGATGTTCACTTCCAAGAATGTATACAACAATTGGGGGAAGAGAAACAGAACGCATATTAACAGAGCTACCAGAGGCGTGGCTACCTGTCTGCTCTGCAACCAATGGAAGTCGTCGTTTTTAGATTACCCTAGAAACGGTAGATGCTATTTAAAACGGAGCACGTGGGAAAATCTGCACCAATAAAACTCGGAGAATCATATTATCAGATTCTGGATGTTAATACGAACACTTGTTGGAGAACGCGAGCAGTTTGATGCATGCATTTTTCAATTCTTTCCGCGAACTTTTCTGGAGGAAAATATATATTAACTAGCCACGAAGTTATGTCTTATAATTTTATGTGGATAAAATGAATACAATCTCACAGTCACGCTTGGAAGTTGTTTTTTAACAATATCTCTTCACGGCAAATTATGTAATACTGTTATGAGCACACAGTAGCAGGCAGATCTATTTGATAATTATCTAGGAAGATCTCGCGAAGTAGTGTTTCTCATATAGTCAAGCTGCATTAGGATCGATGAACAAGTATTTATAACAGGTAATTCATTTGTTAGTGTGTAAAGTGTTGTTTGAGCGATTGATTGTTGAGTGGATAAAAAAGTCTGTGTTTTAGATAAGAAACCAGAATAATGCACCAGTGGTGCAATCTCCCGACGGCGAAATTGAGTCGCGAGCACAATATATTTTCCAGACGTTTTGTTAAGGTCAGGTGAAATATACTGACCAATACCCCTATTTCGTTCCATGGAAACAGGCTGTTTTCAAGGCAGTCTGGCTAGCGAGATGGGGAATGGGCGTGATCCCGGTGGTAATAATGGTCATGTAGATGAAACTAAGGATAGATTTACAGCCTGGAATACCCATCTCTCTTCACCAGCACGCTCGGGATGTGAGGGCAGCTACTGCAACTCGTTACTTAACGCCTTTTTCAGGGGCACAAAAGAGTTGTTTTTGTTGTTGTTTCAAATTCCCAAAATGAGTTGGTTTACTCTCTGGTGCACCCTGAAAAGGACGTTGAGTGACGGGTTGCAGTAGCTGCCCTCACATCCCGAGCGTGATAGTGGAGATTGACCGGGGTCCTCCAGGCGGTTGTGCTATGCTTAGTTTAATATGTGCGTCGCTCACTACTACGGGATCACGTCGATCCCTCACCTTGTTAGCCAGCCTACCATGAAAACAGCCCGTTTGCAGGAAGGGCTACGAGGAAGCCAAGGTGATGGTTTTTGGCCAGTAAATTTTGCCTGAATCTAACATGTCTGATTAGCATATTTTACCTGACCAGACGTTAGTCTTCCTCCCCGCATAAAGAGTAAAGTTACTTATTGTAGTCATTCAACAACAACAACAGCAGCAATAGCAACAACAAGAAGAACAACAACAGCAGCAATAGCAACAACAAGAACAACAACAGCAGCAATAGCAACAACAAGAACAACAACAACAACAGCAATAGCAACAACAACAAGAACAACAACAACAGCAATACCAACATCGATCGTCGAAGATGAAGGCAGCCTCACTGTAGTCAATGCTGTCTTGAAGGAAGTCTTAGAGACGCTAAGTCTCGGCATGTTTCGATGTGGTCTGATTTCTCTGCATCGTCACATTGACCTCCACAAATGTGAGCCACGTGTCCATCTGTAACTAAGTACAATTGCAGATGTCCAGATCGGGGAGTTCAGTTTGTCAAATTGGTCATCATCATCCTGAGGTGCCTTGTTGGTGGGCGTTCCGATCATGGACCTCCATCCTTTTCTATCACGTGTGTCGTTTACCAACTGTTGATTGTTGCCCGTGTATTCTCTCACGCTGTCCAACATCTCCTCTTTCTGCTTTCCTCTGTCTTTCCCTTGTGTTATATTTCCCGTTGCCACAACGTGCTCCAAGCCGTCTTTTCTGATAACATGCCTGAAATAGGATGACTATACTGTTCTGATCTTTCCAACTATTTGTCTTTGTGTTTGTATCTCTTCGAGTGCTGTATCTTTAGTCTTTTTTGCGGTTGATGGCATTCGTACCACTTTTTTTTTGTAGAACCACACCTCCGCTGCTTCTAAAGAAATCTGCGCTTGCTTGCTTGCTGATTGCCCATGATTCACCGCCATATGTCAGTACTGGTTCCATGTAACATCAAAATACTCATTTTCTCAGTTTCAGCGACAAGATTTTGTTGTACAATATTCCCTTCATGGTCTGGGAGACCGATTTTTCTTGGGGTACTCTGCATCGTAATTGTATCTTCCATCTGATGTTATGTATGTGCCCATGTATACGTGTTACCTTGTCTCAATTAGGCCCCCTCCGCCTTGACGAAGCATTTCTGAGATCCCAGTTTCTTAGTCATTACCAGCACCTTCCGATTTCTTTTTGTATAAATGAGGACTTTGTTTTCACTTTGCTTAACTACCGCGTTTACCATTTACTGCAAGTCGGTTTCATTCGGGATATAGACACATGATTTACGGTTAAGGACAGCACGATGACATGGACTGGAACTTGTAACGTCATCAAACTAATATCTGAATTTATGTCTTGCTACTGGTTAAATGTAGCTAGGGACGAGAAAATGAGGTTGACGACCAGAGCAGTTTCTTCCCCAATCTAAATATGGTGCAAGTTACATTACCAAACAAAACCGTCTGATGATGTCACGATCATCGCCTGCAATGGGCAACTAACTTATCTGAGACCTCCTACAACAGGAAAGGTAGTCCCATAGCGGACACTGCTGTCAGGGATAACTTGATAAATACTTCATTGTACAAGTCCATTCCATGATTATGAGGCGGGGTGGTCAGTTATCTTCCTCTCTATCTCTCCTTCGCTATCAGTAAAGCCATTTACTTGTTTTCATCTGGGTCGTCTGGAGCGTATTAGTAACCAGAGCTGAACCCCATACCATTGTGGTGAAAAGCGTATGTTTTACCATAGAGCTAATCAAATGCTTGTACAACGAAATCTCGAATACCCCATCTTCGACGACAGTGGCCGCTATAGAATATCTTTACCTTTAAATTAGTTTCGCTGCAATGTTATTGATCTTCTTCTTCTTCTTCTTTTTCTTCTTCTTCTTCTTCTCCTCTTTCTCAATTTTTTCATCTTCTTCTTCTTCTTCTCCTTTTTCTTTGCCTTCTTCTTCTCCTCCTTCTCCATCTTCTTCTTCTTCTTCTTCTTCTTCTTTTTCTTCTTGTTCTTCTCTTTCTTCTCCTTTTTCTTCTTCTTCTTCTTCTCTTTCTTCTCCTTTTTTCTTCTTCTTCTCCTTTTTCTTCTTCTTCTTCTTCTTCTTCTTCTCCTCCTTCTTCGTTTCCTTCTTCTTCTCCTTCTTCTTCTTCTTCTCCTTCTTCTTCTTCTTCTTCTTCTTCTTCTTCTTCTTCTTCTCCTTCTCCTTTTTCTTCTCCTTCTTCTTAATCATCTTCTTCTTCTCGTTTTTCTTCGCCCGATAGTCGGAGATTATAAATTATTCAACCTGTTATTCATTCATTATGGTGATATTGTGTCTGGGACAACGGTTCTCAATATATCAATAATTACATGGAAGGCTACAGTTCCGTGAATGGTCTAGGAGTACATCGAGATATCGCGATTGGATTAAAATAAAATAACAATAAATTTAATTTTGTTCTTCAAATAAGGCAAAATCGCGGTGACACTTGATTAAAGTAACTTCTAAAATAACACATTTCAAGTATGGTCAGTTAACGCGCAAAGACAAAAATTAGTCCGAAACCTACACTTCAACCTAAAAGCCTTCATCGGGGAAAACAAAATTGCAAAAACGCGAGCTAACATGTAATAAAGTAAAAATAGATGAAAACATTAAGTAGAGATTTCAAAATATAAATGAAAATGTAAAGGTAGTTAGTTAGCTGGAAACCAAATGGGGACTAGTCAATGGTTGGATCACGAGTGAGCTTGTCTGGACTCAAACAAACATGTAATTCTAGGCATCATAGCTCAGAGTTTTTGGCAGGGAGTGAGCTGTTCAAATGGAAACAGAATTGACAGGATATGTTTTGTGTTCATTTTGTTAGGATGTTGTGACTTTATATTTGAGTAGTTTTAACGATAATTTTTTGTCTACTCATCGTCATCATCATCATCAGCATAATTGTCATCATCAATATCATCCTCATCAATAGCATCATCATCATCCTCCTCATTTTCATCATCATCATCCTCATTATCATCATCATTATCATCATCATCATCATTATCATCATCATTATCATAATCATTATCATCATCGTCATGATCATTATCATCATCATCATTATCATCATCATCAACATCATCATCATTAAGTGGCCCTGTCGAAGGGCTTCTGTGATCATGGACCCCCATTTCCTCTTATCACATGTTTCCGTAATGAGTTTCGTCGTTGATCGCCTCTCATGCCACATCTTCAATATTTTCTTTCTTTGCTTCCAACTGTCTCTCTAGCCTGCCCGTTGTCATCGTATGTTCCAACCTGCCTCTTCTTACAACATGTCCGACTGTCTTGTCCTGATTTTTTGCCATAAGCTGTCTGTGTGTCTGCGCTTCTCAAGGACCTTGAAAATTCCACGGACTGCAAATAAATCGAATATCGTGGTTTTTGTGAAGGACATACGCAAAGACAACAAAATCATAATTTAATTTCTTTGCAGTCCATGGAACTTTCAATATTCTAATATAATATCATATATATATATATAGTAGTTGTTTATGTATTAAGCTGTATCTGGATTATTGCTCTCAATATATATATATATATATATATATATATATATATATATATATATATATATATTCATACATACGTACACACACATACATATATATATATTGAGAGCAATAATCCAGATACATAAAGGGCTTGACAAAAGCACTTGTCTGCTTGTCCGTGGCGAGTAAACATTTGTGCTTGAAGAGTAAACAAATTCCGTTGTTAATATTTAATTGTGTTTTTAATCGTTACTACGAGAATCTAGGGATTCTCGCCCCACAGAGTATTTGTCGCAAAATAACAGGAGGACTGTGTGGCTATAACACCAGGTCTTGGATGTGTGGTTAGCGCAGCGGCTGAGATAGAGCCTGACAGGCTGCGGGTCTACCTTGCTCTAATTTGCGCTTTCACTTCCACCGGTCTAAAAAATAGGCGATCGTATATTCCAGGGGCTAACTGATGCTGGAATTAACCTGGCAAGTCACCAGTGGATTTTCACCTGCCGAAAAATATGAAACAAACGGGGTCGCATCTCCCCACGACGTCTAACGACATAAGTGGACTGAAGATAGATAAATAAATAGACAACGTAACGACTCTTGCAGGATTATTAATGATATTACGGTTCGAATAGATTGTACACATGCTAGCTTATGATGGTGAATTTAAATGGACCCCCACTGCCACAATTTAAACTGAATAAAGCCATCGATAAATGGTACTTCAGTGATTACTTTACTACTGTCATACGACATTTTTCCCATTGCTGGGGTAGTCGAAGGGTTTTGAAGGCTGAGGACTACATGCCGCTTCGTCACTGCTGTCGCCACGTCGTGTGCTGGCTATATTTGTTTATTTCACCCCCAACAGAAAAACAACATATGCCATACCGGTAATTCCAACAGCTGCCCTCCTTGTCGGCAGGCAGGCCTTGAAACGATTCGGCCACGCGCTCCTCACTTCGGTGATAAAACTAACAAAAATGTTCACGGATAAACGACGTGCCTCTGATAGTAGGCATTTTTTTCTTAATAAGAAATAAAATAATACTGTGTAAGTGATACAATATATTTTAGTTTGGTACACATTTGTTTGTAGAAATAAAACTGAATGAGTGCCTAGTCTAAATTTATGAAGATAATTTGCATGACTGTAGTCCTACCATGCTGACTCTGGACATTTTTGACTGACTGGTGAGCCACCATAAAACTGGCCAAGCCTTGTATTTATATATAGGGTGTTGATTGGGCCCTAACCCGCATTGGTCCTCGCCGATTTCTGGTTTTGTTCTATTCCTCATTCTTCTTATGCTGATTCGTAGAAAGTTCTTTGTCCTGTGAATCATAATGTGACGCACTTCTCATCCAATAGCTCGAGATTTCTTTGGCAATGCTGCGCATGTCGACTTCATCAAGGGAGTCTGGATGTATCCATAGTGATATATATCATTTATTAATTCTGGATCAAGATGCTGAGCAGCGCATGAGCTGCAGTGGTCAGCGACTCATAGCTGACTGCTAGCGTCAGGGCCAGGGAACCAAAGCTGCCAAGACCCTTCTACACCTCCACGCGGTGATCCTGGATAACAGGCTGCAGCAGGGCAGACTGGCTAAGGAGAAGGGACCTAAGAGAGAATGCTAACCCAGTACTCTAAAAATGCTTGCTGAAGTCGGATGTGTTGGACCGAAAGGTGCAAATATCGCATTCAAGCTGTAAACTACGACACAACGCATTCCGTTCTCTGGACTAAATTTTGCTACTTAAGCCCTTTCAGTGTTTGGTAGTGGGAGATTTAGAATGAACGAAGCCAAGCCAAGCCATTTAGTAATTCTGTTTTCACTTTTAATCCAAAATCATCAGTGTCAGCAATCGTCTCTATAGTCATGTTATCTGGTTCTTGTGCTTTTCCTTAATTTTTAAGTCGCATTTTATCTTTTACCTCTGCCGCCAATATTGATAGTCCTTCGCAATGGATATGTTAATTTAAGACTGGTCTGTTGTCGTTATATAACTCGCTGGTGTATTCTGTCCATGTGTCAATCATTGTATCCTTCCCCAACGAGTATCTATCCGACTTCTGATTTTAAACATCCGGTGGTTGTGTGTGGTCGTTTCCCTGTTAGTTTATTTATTCATATAAGCTGTACTATAAATACAATAGAATCAATCGAGAGGTCATCTAACTCCCATATCAGAAAACTAGCGCCGTGGATAAAGTGTTAGAGACTTCATTGTACTAAGCCAGACCTTGTATAAGATGAGGTGCCATTTTTCAAGATAGCTGCCTTTATTTCAGTCAGCGTAGGTCGAGTACCCATTTTCAGACGCTCCGAGATATCATAGACAATCATTATAAAATAATTATATCTGTAATTTACTGATAAAGGTTCTGCGTAGCTAAGTGTAGTTATAATAACTGGTATATATATATTGCTTGAAATAATTAACAGCAGGTTCAAAGAGTTTGGCATGAAAATAAACACAATGAAGATAAATACTAAGATAATAGCCAGACAATAAAGACAAAAACATATACTCATCAATGGAGAAATAATCGAACAAGTACAGATGTTTACATATTCAGGGATACGATCACCTAAGAATCTAGCAATGACATGGGAAATTAGGACAATCATTGAATTGAGTTTGATAGAAAGAAGATCCAATGATAATGTGCTCACTGAGATAGACGCACAAAGACAAATAAATGGTTAGTGATACGCTCACAAACCAGACCTTAATGTGTTCGAATTCATGAACCAAGAAAATCGTACCATTATGGGATATAGATTCATTTGAAAAGTAGTGGCTAACGTCGAATGCATTGGGGGATATGATACAACACACAGTACAACGCCCTATGTCTTAGAAAACAAGGCGATTACACAAATAAAACGAAAGACATCTCCGAATACTACAATAAAGATTTATATCAACAATGGACATACAGTTCCATGATCTGGAGACTTCAAGCCTAGTGCCATACGTTTTGTTGTTATGTACTTGTTCTTTGCTAATGAAATTATAACAGCGACACATTTAAAGTAAACGTGTTTCATTTCGTGACGAAACACCTATGATTATATAACTGGTGATGTTGTTGGCGGGGTAACTAAAGTTATTGCCCATCGCGAAGCGATAATGTCCGCAACATCAGACGGTTTTATCTTAATGTGTTGTTCTCTGTTTTTGGATTATAGTGAGCAAGAATATGCGATGGTCATCAATCTCACTCTCATCCCGTTACCTTGTATCAGTAGCAAAACTATTGGTCGAGACGACTAGGTAACTCGGGATGAAGGCACTCTGGTATTACCTCCCGTGAGTCAGCGGCGTAACTACAAAGTCTCGATCCCCACCTCGCTGACTAGACTGCTGTAACACATCATATTTTCAAAAACGATAACGAAGGGTGGGGGTCTTGGTCAGTAATTGAGCTGTAAATCCCATATTTATGTGGTTAACTCATTACTCAGATTTGTAAGCAAGTTCACGGACCTTGTAGGTGGACTGACAGCTTAAATATTGTGTACCGTTTAGATGTGTGTTTGTTCAAAATTATTATTCAATGTGATCTGGTTCGGCTTCTGAAAAACAATTGTTGAGAAAGTCAAACGTTTATTAATATCGTATAGAAAATAGGACGTTTATAAGCATTACACGGAAAGTTGAACGTTTGTAAATATCGTTTAGAAATTATGGCTTTCATCAGTTTTATATAGAAAGTTGGACGTTTATAAGCATTATATAGAAAGTGTGGTTTATAAGTATTGTATAAAAAATGGAAGTTTATAAGTAGTTTTTAGAAAAGGAGACATTTATAAGTTTTACACAGAAATGATGACGTTTATAAATATTATATAGAAATTATGACGTTTATAAATAAATAGTTTATAGAAAGTGGGACGTTTACAAGTATTTTATATTTAAAGTGGGACTTTAATAGGTATATCACAATTATGACGTTTATAAATATCATAAAAGTAGTGGGAGGTTTATAAGTATCATATAGAATGTGGCACGTTTATAAGCATGTATTGAAATTATGACGTGTATAAGTATTATATAGAAAGTGAGACATTTTCAAGTATTATAATATATATTGAGACATTTGTAAGTATTATATAGTAATGAGACATTTATTACGATTAAAATAGAAAGCGAGACATTTATACATTTTATAATAGAAAGTGAGACATTTATAAGTTTTTTAATTGAAAGTGAGACATTTATAAGTTTTATAACAGAAAGTGAGATATTTATAAGTTGTATAATATAAATTTTTCTGCTGAAGTCGGATGTGTTGGATCGAAAGGTGTAAATATCGCAGTCAAGCTGCAAACTTCGACACAATGCTTTACGTTCTCTATGCTACATTCTACTACTTGCAAAACCCTGCTTAGGGCTTGGTAGCGAAATGTTGAGAACGAACGAAGCAAATCCAAGTCAATAGAAAGTGAGACATTTTTCAGTTTTATAAGTGAAACAGTTATACGTTTTATAATAGAAAGTGAGACATTTAGAAGTTTTTATAAGTGAGACGTTTATAAGTTTTATAATAGAAAGGGAGACATTTATAAGTTTTATAAGGGAGAGAGTGAGACGTTCATACGTTTTATTTGAGACATGTATAGGTTTTATAATGGAAAATGAGACATTCATAAGTTTTATAAGTGAGACATGTATAAGTTTTATAATAGAAAGTAAGACATTTATACGTTTTAAAAGGGACACATTTATAAGTTTTATTATTGACAGCGAGACATTTATAAGTTTTATAAGTGATACATTTATAAGTTTTATGAAGTGAGACATTTATCAGCCTTATAGTATAAACTGAGACATTTACACGCTGTATAATAGAAAGTGAGACATATCTAAGTTTTAAAAGTGATACATTTATAAGTCTTAAAATAGAAAGCGAGACATTTATAAGTTTTATAATTGAGACATTTAAAAGTATTATATTAGTAAGTGAGACATTTATCAGCATTATAGTGGACACTGAGACATTTATAAGTTTTGTAATAGAAACTGAGACATTTATAAGTTTTGTAATAGAAACTGAGACATTTATAAGTATTATAATAGCAACTGAGACATTTATCAGTATCATAATAGGCAGTGAAACGTTTATCAGCAGCAGAGTTCTTATTATCAAGGCCAGGTACAGAGCCTTAGTACCGAATATTTAATATTTTCATTTTTTCCCTCAAAGATATAGCGAAATGACGTTGTATGAAACACATCAGCTGACGAGTTGGTGTACATGTGACGTTCTCCTGTTTTACGTCATCATCTGCAGCCCAGTACATGTCTTCCATGTTTAGTCTATTTTGTTTATCTATTACTATTTTGAGGAAATGTCGGAGGGAGAGGAGGTAGCTACCCCCCTAATATAGCCGAGTCTTTGAAATGTGAGATCGCAGAACACCTCACACCCCTACGGAAGTAATGCTATATGTATTTTACTTTGTCTATTTTGGTCTTCCTCTACCTCACATGTTTTAGGAATTTCAGGACATAGACTGTCTTGTAATACTATCAGTGAGTCACATCTAACGTCAGCGCCTTCGCTTCACCACCTGTTCCACAATTGTCCTACTGGCTTTTTCGAGCTTAAGTAATCTTCTTCGCGTTAAGGTTTTGGTCATGCAAGATCTGCAGTCCCGCTATCGGAAGGTAGTTCAGTCTTTTCTAGGTCTAGACGGCAGCCCCACAGCCTCTGTCTCAGCTCTGCGGAAGGTAGTTCAGTCTTTTCTAGGTCTAGACGGCAGCCCCACAGCCTCTGTCTCAGCTCTGCGGAAGATAGTTCAGTCTTTTCTAGGTCTAGAAGGCAGCCCTACAGATTTTGTCTCAGCTCTGCTCTTTTTGTCAAGGCAATTGTGTTGTAGATCTTTGTGGGCTGTGCAGCCTTGTAGGACATGTTCAGGAATCTGGATTCCGGTTACACACGGACATTCGTTTGTGTAGGATATCTTGAACCGGTAGAGGTGACCTTGTAGTCTACAGTGGCCGTCCTCATGCGGAAAACAATAGTTTGATGGTGTCTTTCTGCCAAAGACGGATGTGTCAGACTGAAAAGTGTAAATATCGCAACCAAGCTACAAACTAGCCACACAGCGCATTCCGTCCTGCTACTTGAAAAGTTTTGTTCAGGACTTGGTAGTTGGAGGTTGAGAACGAACGCAGAAGAGGACGGAGAAGAAGATGGTGCCTTTGAGGTTTGTAGATTAGGACAGGTACATCTTTGCTGAAACTCCGTGCCTATAACACCATGCCGTACGACAGAGGTCCGGTGTTCTGCCACACAGACGACCTTATCGTTTCCCTCAAGCAGGTCACCCATCTTACATGTGTGCAGTAGATTTGGACAGATCATGAGGTGTCCCTGGTCTTGGACAGCGCCGAATGCACAGATATTGTCATCGATGTAACCCCATCTCATTAGGTTCTCTCTGCATCGGGTAACATCAGTTGGAAGTCTCTTTAAGGTTCGCCTGAGCGGAAGTAGATAGTCTATGTCAATTGTCAGATCAGATAGAACTTCAAGTAAACGCCTCAAAGACGAAAGTCATAGCTTCTACAACCACAACGGTTGATATCTACAAGGGACATTTCTAGAAAATGTCCAACACTTCACTTACCTAGGAAGTAAAATGACACAAGATGGAGATGCTACGAACGAAATTTCCATTAGAATTGCTTTGGCCTCATGCGCCTTTAATCAGCTCACAAACATCCGAAAATTAACGACACTGAGCAAACATACCAAGCTCAGACTATTCAACTCAATCGTAATATCAGTCCTGACATATGGATGTGATAGCTGGAAGACAACAAAAGCGCTGGAAAACAAAATAAATATCTTTGAAAATAAATGTTTAAGAAAATGATTGAATATGCGCTGGGATCAGTTCATAAATGACTTGATAAGAACAGATACAAACTAACTATACGTGTCGACCATCATCCGGAAAAAAACGATGGACATACATCGGACATATCCTTCGAACGAACAACAACCGTCTGCCATTGCAAGCACTCGAATGGACACCAAAGGCGTTCGGAAAAGAGGGAGACCCAAGGAAACACTCAGAAGAACAATAATCCAAAAGGGCTCAACTATGGGCCTCAGCACATACAAGATCTAAAAACAGTGGCGTCACACCGTTCCAACTGGAGATCATTTGTTTCTGTCCTATGGGCCGTTTTTGGCGGGCAAAGAAGACAGACAGACAGACAGACAGACAGACAGACAGACAGACAGACAGATAGATAGATATATAGATAGATAGACAGACAGACAGACAGACAGACAGACAGACAGACAGACAGACAGACAGACAGACAGACAGACAGATAGATAGATAGATAGATAGATAGATAGATAGATAGATAGATAGATAGATAGATAGATAGATAGATAGATAGTGGATATGTGAGGTGTGCTCCTGGTGTAGTCTCCTCTTGTAGCTGTATCTATAGGGGTCTGTTGTTTGTCGCGCGTCGTTCTCCAGGGCCTCCATGGAAAAGGCATGTTGCTAGCAGGAAACTGTGAGTGGATTTTAGGTATATCTCACATCCATCTCTTTCTTCCTTAGGTTCTTGTAATATTTGTGAGCGAAAGGATTGGCCTGTCGGTATGGTAATGTATGGAGGAATTGCTACCAACATAATTGATCGTGTTCTACCAATTAAATCTTTATATTCTCCAACGGCGCATACTTATGAAAGTCAGTGAAATACCATTACAACAACGTGAAGTTTATATACCTATCCTGTGTTGTATTCCAGAGATAAGAGCATGTACTAATATACATTAATACATATGCACTGTCTATTTTCGATCGTCTTCTGAATTCCATGGTAAGAAACTAACAGATCAGGTGACCAATTCGCCTGACGGCGTCTTTAAGGACAGCAACAAACTCCCTCCACTGTACCCTGTCTGCAGCTATCCTTCACACAGTGACCCAAACTTTGATTCCTAATTCTAATTCAGCCTCAACAATTCCTCGCTAAGTTGTCGTAGTCTGGGCTCCCTTTCACCTTCCCTCTGGGCAGTTCTGACTAGGCAGTTCTGGTGATGGTGTCTGGTTATTTTCTCAGAACATGAGCTGTCTATCTCCAGTGTCTGTTGGTTAGGATGGTGTTCATGTCTTGATTGGATGGTGTTCATGTCTTGATTGGATGGTGTTCATGTCTTGATTGGATGGTGTTCATGTCTTGATTGGATGGTGTTCATGTCTTGATTGGATGGTGTTCATGTCTTGATTGGATGGTGTTCATGTCTTGATTGGATGGTGTTCATGTCTTGATTGGATGGTGTTCATGTCTTGAATGGATGGTGTTCATGACTTGAATGGATGGTGTTCATGTCGTGATTGGATGGTGTTCATGTCTTGATTGGATGGTGTTCATGTCTTGATTGATCTGGGCAAACAGTTCTGGGTTGCGGATGGTGTTTGCCTCAGAAAATTATATAAATCTTTCTTAGCCAGGTCGTTTGAAAAGTTGTATCATTTATTAGCACATGTAATATCTTAATTAATTTTGTATATTAGTTCCAGATGAAGCATAGGAACACAGCTACAGCTCTCCCTCCCCAGTTGTAGGAAACCGGTAATAAAATCACTTGTATAGGGGATTCTGTGGCAATTAAGTCTACATTTCATATTTACTAGTATTGTCTTTTATTGTCTTGTCTTGTCTTATCCACTTGTGCCGTGAGGCGGCGTGGGGAGCCGTAGTTTTCTGTAAAGGGCTAGACGTATCGCTGAAGTGGTCGTCATTCCATGACGATTTAGAATATCCGCAATATTTTCTATCCATCTAGTTCTCGGTCTGCCACGGTTGCGAAAACCCGAACGTCGTGCGTTATAGGCGCACAGGGCTAGTTGGTCAGGATGCCTCATTTGGTGGCCGAACCAATTGATTATCTCTTCATTAATATTTTCCGAGAAGGGTTCGCTTCAACTATTCTTCTTACATCTTCCTTGCACATTCTGTCTCTCCTAGTTACGTTGATTGTTTTACAGAGGCAATTCATCTCACATGTCCTGATCTGTCTCTCTAGAGTTTTTCTTAAAGTCCATGTTTGGCGCTGGTAGCAGAGAGTTGGCATGAATATACTGTTGATTAGCATTCTTTTTGTGGACATGTTTATGTTAGGGTGTTTCAATAATGGTGACAGCTGGTGTACAATGGCATTTGCTTTTTGATACCTGATCTCAATATCTCTATCTAAAACTCCATCATGTGTGAAAACACTGTCCAAGTACTTGAACTCTTGCACTTGTTTGATCTTGGTCCCGTTTACCATAATGTTCATGTTTTTAGGCGATCTACTTATCTGCATAGTTTCTGTTTTGTGTGTGTTAATTTTCATATTGTATCCTTCACCTACAGAGTTGAGCGCAGTCAGATGTTCCTGCAGACTATCTTCACTCTCGTAAAGTAGACACTGATCATCTGCCAAAAGGAGTTCGTTTAACTGATCAGTCTCTGTCCTTTCTTCCTCTGCATTTATTGACAGATGCTCCAATTTGGCCCCGTGTTATACTGTCCATATATGGGTTGAAGAGTAGGGGCGACAACACACACCCGTCTTACCCAGGTTGTTATCTCCATTGTTTCGGTCAGACCATCTGTTGTTCTTACTATACTTTGACAACCTTGGTACAGTGCTCTAGTATTCTCCAATAGCTGCCCCTGTGCTCCGTAGTCGTCTAGGATGGCCTATAGTTTATTTCTGTCTGCTCTGAGTTTCCGATCGTATTCGATATTTGTTTCGCTTAGTTGTCCCAGAGTGAATAGAGCGTCTGTGCAGCTCCTGCCTCGACGGAAACCAAAATGAGTCCAACTTAACTGTGGTTCTAGGATAGGTTGAATTCTCTGCTCCAGGATTTTCGCGAACAGTTTTTCTGTGTGGGTTAGAAGCGATATCTCCCGGTAGGAATCGCACTCTTTTTTGTTGCCTTTGTTTTTTCCATATTGGAACAATGATAGCTTTTTGCCAGTCTTCAGGGCCTCTACTTTGCTCCCAAGCTGCCGAGAATATTCTATGTAACCATTAAACTCCTAGGTATCCACAAGCTTTAATTATCTCACAGGTTATTTCGTCCGCACCTTTGCGATTTGGGATTTTTTTAGAACTTCCTCAATCTCCTGGATTTATATTTTGGGCTCTCTTTTTCCTGTGTTTAAACGTGTATGAGTGGAGTGCCTCCGCGTATCATTTTAGTTTAGGAGTTCTAGGAAATACTCTCTCCATCGCGCCTTCCGTTTTTTCTGGATCGAAAATCGGAGTCCTGTGTTTGTCGTTCATAATTGGGGCAGGGTTAAAGCTGTTGTCTCTAACTCTCATTGCCCTGACACTTTTAAAGAAATCTCTCGGATTCTTGCGACACATGAGCGCTAATTGTTCGCCATATTTATTCCATGCGTCTGCTTTGGAGTTCTTGAATATGGTTTTCGAATGCGTTTTTGTATATAGTCCGTAGATTGTGTAATCTTCTTGTGACTTCGATTTCAACCACTTTTTAATAATTTTTTCTTAGCTTGTATTGCTTCCTGTACCTGTTGATTCCACCACGCTGTTCTTTTCTTTTAGAATTGTCGAAGTTTCTTTCTACAGCATTTTGCGTTCACTGTGTTCACCAGGGCCGATTTGAACCACTGCCACTCATTCCTTACATTGCCAGTTGTTACTGTCAGGGCCTCGTATATGTCTTTCATTTCACGCTGTATATCTTTGCGGATGTCTTCCTATTTCAGTGTTGCCATATTTGGAACGTTATCTGTCATTGCAACTTCTTTTCTCTTGAAAACAGGTATTTGAGTTAGTACAACAGGACAATGATCGGTGTATTTTATTGGTTGAGTTTTATTTGCTTCTTGAATGCTTGTTTTTGGACAAAGTCCTCACCATTTCTTCTGAGTTTTTTTGTTTGTTTTGAAACGTGCAAACAGATAGAAGGCTGCTATATTTATTTTTAACTTTCATGTGATATTTCTGTTTAGTGACTAATTCAACAATATTTGCAGATCATGTTTATATCTTCTTTCTGTACGTTCAGCTTGATGTCATTTTTATAACTACAGGATTCAATTATATGTTGTGTCTGCATCTGCATACGTTTTTGCCACTGTTATACTATTTGTGAATCTGTCCTTTATAATAATAGAATTACTGATATTACGATGACTTATATTCCGAGCTTTTCCACCAGTATAGACCTTCTTAAAGTCTTTTGAAATAAGATGTTACATATGCCACTGAGAGAAGGAGAGAGAGAGAGAGAGAGAGAGAGAGAGAGAGTACAACATTCTATAGATATATAATCATTTATACATACATACAAACATACATACATACATTTATATATATATATATATAAATATATATATATATATACATATATATATAAATATATATATGTACATACATATATAAATAAATATATGATCAATATTAACAGTAACAAACAAGGCAATGCTTGTCATTATATCATTTTATTTTATCCAAAAGCAAAAACATTTGGGGAGAATAAACTTGATTATACAGTTCGAAACCGAAACAACTGAACAGACATGTTCGTGTCACGTGTGATACTTTCCTAAGCGGATGAAGACAGGCGGGGGGGGGGGGGGGTGATGGTGGTGAGGGAGAGGGGTGGGGGAGGGGTGTTGGTTAAATGAACACGCTCAGTGTCACGTGTGTATACCGCGTGCGTTAATCATGGTTTGACATCTACGCCTCATAGATCGAATGCAGCGCCATAGTAAATGCTGGTGAATGTTCTGTCACTCCTGCATGACCTCTTGACGAAGCTGCTGTACAGCCTGCGGTGGATGCTGTCGTTGCTGAAGTAGATGTTACTAATGCCTCGTCAGGTGAAATATACTGATCAAGACTCCTACCTCACTTTCAGCCAGATCGCCCTGAAAACAGGCTGTTTCATGGCAAGCTGGCTAACTATGTGGAAATCGCCATTGTGGAAATCTTACTGAGGGGCATCAAATTACACTACAACCAGGAGGATCTAGATACATCGTCTCAAGAACGAGTAGGGACGTGAGGATAGCCACTGTAAACCCACCTCGAATGAAGGTTGTTAAGTGTCCTTAACGAGTCGCATTAGCATAAACATTTATATACATGACCCGAAAGATCCGCCGAGGTCTTTGTGTATGACAAGGACAAAAATAGCACCACTGCCACACAGGGAGCTTGTCGTAAGAGGCGACTAACTGTGTGACATTGCATAACACCGGTCATGGTTAAGTGGTTTGTTTATAGCAGCATATATGGCGACTAACAGGCTGCGGGTCTAATTTGCTCTAGTGTTAATTAAGATGGACTCGCACATCGGTTAACCACCCTCCGTGGCACTTGTTCCAACGTAGTCGAGTAATAAGCTGCTCGAGCCTGGCCCGCTAAGCAGGAAATCCTTCACCTGATCACATCCAGCTCATACTAGAGTTGGAACTTGCACAATGGCATCTGTCTCTGTAGAAGTACAGGTCGACTAAGTGGGACCTGCACAAAGGCATCTGTCTCTGTAGAAGTACAGGTCGACTAAGAACTATATATATATATCCGTGTGTTTTATTTTTTTAATATCGGAAGTGAGATAACAGCCTAGTCTTCACAATGTGAATCAACTTGATTCCATAGCTCCCTAGATCTCATCAGTCGATTCGGAATAACGGGAACAACGTAGTAATGATGGCTTGTTGTTGAACGTTTCTCACTTTGGATTCCGAGGGACCTTACAGGAAAGAAAGGATAGAAGCACTATACTTCAATCATCATCATGTGGTTCATCAGTTTTAAGACTGGTTGTAAGGTTGTATGAGCATGTCTCTACATTGGACGATATCCTCTGGTTGATCAGTCCTAAGACTGGTTGTAAGGTTGTCTGAGCATGTCTCTCCATTGGACCATATCTTCTGGTTGAACAGTCCTAAGATTGCTTGTAAGAATATCTGAGCATGTCTCTCCATTTGACTCAATGCTCTGGTTGATCAGTCCTAAGATTGCTTGTAAGGTTGTCTGAGCATGTCTCTCCATTTGACTCAATGCTCTGGTTGATCAGTCCTAAGATTGCTTGTAAGGTTGTCTGAGCATGTCTATCCATTTGACTCAATGCTCTGGTTGATCAGTCCTAAGATTGCTTGTAAGGTTGTCTGAGCATGTCTATCCATTTGACTCAATGCTCTGGTTGATCAGTCCTAAGATTGCTTGTAAGGTTGTCTGAGCATGTCTCTCCATTTCACCCTATCATGTGCAGCTCTTTTTATTCCAGCAAATGTTTGTATTCCTGTCACAGAAAGGTGAGACTTGGGTTGCTCCCTTCCTATTTCCCCCTGGATCTTACCCTCTAGTATTTTCTAGAAAACGTTCATGTCACATATTGTGTATCAGCCATTCCCAAACAACTTTTCTTAATAATTTCTAATATATGCCTTTGCGAGACTACCTCACTGAGGACATTGCCATTGACTCTTCTTTCTGTCACTTGCTCCATTCTATGGTAGCCCCATATTTCAAACGCTTCCAAGTTTTTTCAACCTACTTTGCTAGAGTCAGTTTCAGCCACATTCAGAGCTATTAACCATACATGAGAAACGATGATTCTTTTCTCCATTTTTATCCGGATATGTATGTTATAAATACCGACTAAAGAAGGTTGTGATTATTACTAGGAACCTTACAACGAGTTCCGCCACTCCAGCTACAAGAACGCAGAAGAAGTTGCTTCGGTTTGTCAAAGGTTTCATGTGAAGAACCAACTGCGGTAAAAATATACTTGTATTACCATAGTAGACAGTGCTGTCGGGGATGAAGTGTTTGAGATATTATACCAGTTCTCAACTTTTTCGTTGTCTTGTTTTCCCAACAGAAAGTCAAGTACCCGTTTACAGCTGTGTCAACTGAAGCGTGTCGATATCGAGAATCGAACAAGGTTTATTTACAGTAAGAAGGGAACCCCCTCTACCCTTCTTATTTTTTTAAATTAAAAAAATTTTTTTTTTGCGTTCGCCTTATTTCTCTTATCCCCAAGGCGGTGTTCATTACACTGTGGTTTTTATTTAGCGCCTGTCGGCCAAGTGCATCCGACTTCAGCATGCATTTTATGTAAGGGTCTGCTTCCTCTTGCATTTTCTAATGCCGGTGCTGTGATGGGGATCGAACCCAGCACCTTCGAGTTGTAAGCCGTGTCATTTAACCACTAGCCCACGTCGTCCCCTTCTTTCAAGAAACTCATTTTCTTATCTCCTTTGGCGTTTATCCTGAAAAGGACGCTGTGTTGTAGTTTACAGCGAGACTGTGATATCTGCGCTTTTCGGCTCGACACATCCGATTTCAGGTTCATCTTTTAAGTACGCGGTGTGCCTTCCCACTGCGATCCGCATCTCTTGACCATACTACACTAGTGACTAGTGCCGTCTGTTTCCAGGCCCGCCTTCAAAGGCGGATCAGGATATTGATCAGCCAGGGTTTACAGACGAAAGCAGTCAGTTATGAGTCTCTGGCTATCTCAGCTCATGCACTGCTGCATCCTAACCCCGAAATTCCCATCAATTCAGGAAAAGGGGGAAGGGGTAGGTCATGACCTTCTTTAGACAGGCCGTCTGACACACTGGGACAACTCCTTGAAACACCACATTCCCCGACGAACTAAGTAACGGAACTCATATTGTGGTAAGGTTTAAAATCAATCCATGCTCCACACGGAAAAATAAAACAAATTTATGGTATAAAACACAACAAATCACTGTTGAGAGTTATCCTTGTACAGAATCCAGCCCTGGAAGCAACTAGATACCCTTCTTTGTTTCCCGAACACGATAATATTGTTGCACTGACAGTTAACACACGCATGTTTCGCTATTTAATCATCAGCAATATAATGCGTCTTTTTAAAGGGATTTCTCCGGGAGGCAGAAGGCCTGTATCTACAGGAGGCTGTGGGTAGGTCCTATACTTCCTTAGGAGCAAAAATGAGAAGAATGATTTTTTATTGTTAACTCAATATGTTTATTATCTATTCAATTAAACAGACAATCAAGAAACATGTCCCAGGAAGAAGTGTTTCGAGTTTCACCAGATATGACTGATCCTTCATCTGACACAAGCGAGGATAATTTAGAAGCTGACGATGCAGATGACGATGACACTATCTTGGACATTGATGACTCGTTTCAGAGCGATGACGACTTGAACATCCCGTCAACTTCAACTACAGCAATAATCGGGGAAGACCCCGGCGACAACACAAAAACGAGCAACGGACGGAAGGAGAATGCGCCCAACAAGCAAAATAAACCGACATCTTCGAACAAGCGGTTGCTAAGGACACCAAAGTGTGCTCGCTGCCGGAATCATGGTGTAGTCTCCTGTTTGAAAGGACACAAGCGGTACTGTAGATGGCGCGATTGTCAGTGCGCAAACTGTCTGCTGGTAGTAGAGAGACAGAGAATTATGGCTGCCCAGGTGGCGCTCAGAAGGTAAGTTTCATTTATTAACTACTAGCATCTGTTACTCCGCGTTGTTATGGATAATTATGCTAATATTTAGTAGGCGCTGAGTAGCGCATGCGTTGCAGCGGTCAGCGACCCATAACTGACTGATAGATCTGCAAAGGACCCTCCTACACCTCCATGCCGTGATCCTGAATAGCAGGCTGTAAAAGAACAGACTGGTTACGGGGAAGGAACCGAAGAAGGAAGGCTAACCCGCTACTCAAAAATGCCTGCTGAAGTGGGATGTGTTGGGCGGAAACATGCAAATATCGCAATCAAGCTGTAAGCTACAAAACAATGCATCCCTTCTCTGGACAAGATCCTGATAATTGCAAAGCTCTTTTCATAGCTTGGTAGCGGGAGATTTAGAGCGAACGAAAAAGTAGAAGAATTGACATCCTGAGTGCATCCTTCCAGCTTGTGGTCCAGACGTAAGGCCCTCGCCTTTCAAACCGATGAACGGAGACCGGGGATGAGGGACCCCTTGTCTCAAAGGAGGTGAGACCAGAGTTCCTGCATTCGTAGATGCCTTAATTCGTCTTGTCTTTTGTCTTGTCACTAGTTCAAGGTAGCTCGGGACAAGAAAGTGAGGTTGATGACCAACTAAGTTTCTTGCTCACTGTATTCTACGTACAGCGCAGATCACATCATCATAACCGCCTGATGATGTCGTCACCATCGCTTGCGATGGACAACTAACCATAGCCCTCATTCACACCCCGACGTATCCTTCTAGCACCGATTCTCAATCCAAAGTTCCCCTATCCGAGGAATGCCATTTATGACTTGTGGATCACTTCTCGAGAGGACGGTGATGGAAGGTATGGTGCCAGGCAAAAGAGGAAGGGGTAGACCAAGAAGACGATGGCACCAATATATCCAGGAGTGCCTGAGTATGACAGTGGCGGAAGCTGGTGTTTTGGCAAGGGAACGAGATTCTTTCAGACAGACTGTGATGGGAGCGACGTTCTACAAAGGACATGCTACATGATGATGGATCACTTCGACCAAGTCCCGATGAAGAAAGTCTCACTCCAAGTATCATTTTAAACACGATATGCAAAGGTCGCCACATTTCAAATCCATCTAATCTATCTAATCCATCTAATCTATCTAATCCATCTAATCTATCTAATCCATCTAATCTATCTATTCCATCTAATCTATTTAATCCATCTAATCTATCTAATCCATCTAATCTATCTAATCTATCTAATCTATCTAATCTATCAAATCCATCTAATTTATCTAATCCATCTAATCCATCTAATCTATCTAATCCATCTAATCTATCTAATCTATCTAATCTATCTAATCCATCGAATCTATCTAATCCATCTAATCTATCTAATATATCTATCCATCTAATCTGTATGTCTTTCTGTCTATCTGCCTGCCTGTCTGTTTGCCTGCCAGTCTGCTTGTCTGTCTCTCCGTCTGTATGTCTGTCTATCTATATTTATATCTACCGTCCACTTGTGTCGTTAAACGTTGTAGGGAGGTGTGAGATGCAATGGTCGCCACAATTCAAATCTATGTAGTTTATCTAATCTATCTAATCTGTCTGTCTGTATGCCTGTCTGTCTTTCTGTCTGTCTGTCTATATGTCTGTCTATCTGCCGGCCTGCCAGCCAGCCTGCCTGCCTGCCTGTCTGTCCGTCTGTCTGCCTGCCTGTCGATCTGCCTGTCTGCTTGTTTGCCTGCCTGTCTGTCTGTCTGTCCGTCCGCCTGTCTGTCTATCTATATTTCTATATTCAGTCAACTTGTGTCGTAGACGTCGTGGGGAGGTGTGACCTGTTTAATATTTTTTGGCAGGCGACAATCTGCTGGCGACTTGCCAGGTCAATTCCAGTATCTGTTACCAATTGTTAGGTTGGTAGCCCCTGGAATATACGATAGCCTATTTTTCGGATTGGTGGTGGTGGAGCGTAAATTAGAGCAAGGTAGACCCGCAGACTGTAGGTGCCATCTAAGGTGCTCCGCTAACCGCATAACCAAAACACACAGCCTTCTTTTTTTGGGACATATTCTCTGTGTAGCGACAATCCCTAGAATAATTTGAGCAGATTTTTAACTTGAATTTTGCTCGAGCAGAGGCCATTGTTGTTGTTGTTGTTTGCGAATGCCCACGATGAGTAGGTTACTCTTTTGTGCGCTCTGAAAGGGACGTTAAGTGGCGGGTTGTAGTAGCTTTTCTCACATTCCGATGGTGCTGCCGTTAAGCCTACTATGTTCCATTTCCAACTGCCAAGGAATTTTTAACGTGCGCGACACTGCACACGGGTGTCTGATCTCACTAATCAAAGATCCAGTGACATTTTAACCGGATGATCCACGTGAAAAACTCCCGGTTCCCACCGTGATTTGAACCCACGACCTCCGGCAACTGAGGCGACCACCTTACCTCGAGACCACTGAGTCTAAACTGCTTTTGTTAATATTTCGAAATATTATATACAATTTTCCTTTGCATGCTGTTGGTTTTAACACGGAGTGAAACCCTACATGTATGAGAAGGGATCGATATGTCAAATATAGGAAAACTTGGACAATATATGTTGATGTGAGATTAGAAAGACAAACATATATTTATTTATTATGCGATACTTTCATTCCTAGATGTCCTCACCTTTATTAACATAAAGCCATGCAACAATTTACAACTGAGTAAACTATAGCGTATAGCTAAAGGGAGAAAACCACGTTTATTAGTAACCACCAAAAACAATGATCTGCAATCGCTCGCCGTTCATCGCGTCTGTCAGGGAGCAAGACCTCGCGCTGTCAAGCCATCTTATCACTAATGCCATATGGACAGACGTATATCACGATAGGTGTGCGCTGAGCCAGGTTGGTGTTATCGTAATGCGTGGATCAAAAGGAAAGTACGCGGTTCACATATCTACGATCGCCGTGTGTCTTCTCACGTTTGCTAACAGCTGTGTACAGGCTGCCATGTATGATATGCCATATGTTAAACTATATGTAAAGATATGATGCCTGTTACATATATTTATACAGCATTCCAGGCTTTCGCGATAACAACACTCACTTATACGATGTCTGATTATTTAAAGGCGTAACTGTTTGTTGATTAGGGTAGTGAGATGTGGGACAGTACGTTTATATACAATTAAACATCGGTTTCATCCCCACCTCCAGCTGGCCAAATGGATAAGACATTGGACTGGCAACCACAAGGTAGAAGTTCATTCACTAAGCTCGGCAAAAATTTAAAAAAATAAACGAAAACAAAAATTGGGAGTAGGTGGATGACTCATGGAGCCGCCACCTATAGCTAGATCCTCCTCTCTTAGGGTGCCCAAAAATAACTTGCTCAATGTGGTTTAAACACTTCTGACGATCAGATTGTCTCTTGTTGCACTGCACAGCTTTTTTAAAATCACTTATTGATTGATTGTTTGTCAAGTGTGAAGTGTTGATGAGATCCATATCCAAAGTGTAGGGTTGACATTCATTTTCATTTTCTCTCTTTCTTTCTTTCTCTCTCTCTCACTCTCTCTCTCTCTCTCACTCTCTCTCTCTCTCTCTCACTCTCTCTCTCTCTCTATATATATATATATATATAAACATATATATATATATATATATATATATATAGATAGATAGATAGATAGATAGATAGATAGATAGATAGATAGATAGATAGATAGATAGATAGATAGATAGATAGATAGATAGATAGATAGATAGATAGATAGATATATAGATAGATAGATAGATAGATAGATAGATAGATAGATAGATAGATAGATAGATAGATAGATAGATAGATAGATAGATAGATAGATAGATAGATAGATAGATAGAGAGAGCAGAAAAAATGGCGCCATAACTAGCTGCGGGTCTTCATCGCTCTTTTGTTTTAGTTTGTTATAGATGCCGCCAGACCATGGATTTGCCGGGAATTCACACTAGTCGACGACTTCTCTTGCGTTCACGGAAACGTATTGTTATTTTCCATTTGTACTGATTAATTCGTTCGTTTTGTGTGGTTTCTCTCCTCCTATTATCCTGAAATGAACATCGGCACTACGCTTAAACATGTGTCATATTTCACGGTCTAGTTCGCACGGCTGAACTTCGTGAGACTGGCGTCGTTTGCCCTAGCTGAAGACAGTGTCAGCTTTGCTGTATGAAATTAGACACAACTATTATAAACTGCCACTTGGAGAGAGATTGACTCCGTCAGGTGTGTAGCGGCCCAAGATGCACCGTTGTTGTATGGCGTTGGCCGGTACCACAAACTGCAATAACGGTGCCTCAACGATCTTCAAGGATATGGAACGGATGATGACAATGATATATATATATATATATATTTATCTGCATATACTTTGCAGAACGTGGCTTCTTACAACCGCCACCTATTTGGCTATTTTAAGTTTCTAGGCAAGTGTGCAGTACGGTAGGTTGCCGTTACTTTCCGCACGGGGAGGAGGAATCTCGTGAGAAAAAAACCCGGTGTTCGCAAAACTGGACACGTTGGGAATCGAACTCAGTGCGTTGGGATTGTGAAAAACGAGCGCGTTTTACCACTATGCATGCAACCTCCTACATATATCAACGTCTTACACGTGCCATCATGGTGGTGCAGACGAAGAACAACATGGCGTCATAATTGCAGTTAAAAGATGGCCGCCCCATTAATGACATGCACTAAAGATGACCGCCCAAATAATGATATGCACTAAAGATGGCCGCCTCAATAATAACATGCCTTAAAGATGGCCGCCCCAATAATGACATGGACCAAAGATGGCCGCCCCACTAATGACATACACTAAAGATGGCCGCCCCACTAATGACATGCACCAAAGATGGCCGCCCCACTAATGACATGCACCAAAGAGGAGCAACGTTTGGTTACTCGGCTTTTGAGCAGCGAAGGTGTGGAACCTATAGAAATTCATCGGCGAACGAAGATCCAACACGGTGATGCCTGCCTTTCACTCACAGTCAATCAACTATTTTCATTTAAGAGGGGGTCAGTGGCTGCAATCAACTCTGGGGTCACTACTCGGTAAGCTTGACCCGATCTGTCAGAGAACTTATGCCGTTTTTAGAACTTCTTACTCCACTCATGCACTTACAATATCACGTCAGTATAGAGCAGAAACTCTTGGGAAACATCTCATCTCCAAAACATGTATCTCTGCAGCAGGCCAGCTGTATTTGTCCATGTCTCACAAGCGTAGAGGAATATTGTCAGGACCAATGTGCGCATTAATCTGATCTTCGTGCATATGGCTAACCATTTATCTTGCCAGACTGTGTTAAGCCGTGCAAGCTAGCTGTTGTCTGTGCTATATTCTGGTCAACACCTCACAAGTTGATCCTCCGTAATTGACAATCGAATCCAGATATTTAAAACGGTCGACCACTTCGAGTTCAGGGCCATTATCAGTAAATAAGTAATGAAAGATGGGTATAAGTATAGGTGTCGAAACAAAACTGCAGTCTAAGAAATTGGGTACCAGATTACGTCTGGAAAGTAATGGCTCCCTGCGTGATACTGGCCATACATCCTTAGCGTGTCGTTGGTCAATAACATCAGGACCTAAAAACGTATTCGTATACACGAGATATCTTCTTTTCTTCTTTTTACTTATTTTAACAAACAAGGCGTGTTCACATGAAACTGGACCTAACTGCATCAAGTGAATATACGTACGATGCGGATGATGACGTAAGTTCAGCACTTACCAATCGTCAAGTTTGCACAATTTCATAATCCTCCGACTCATAGTTTCTTCTGCAGACCGTTGAAAACATAGCGAGTGTGATACGGAATTTATCTAGAGTTGATCAGCGAGCGGTTAGTCGGTTTCTAACAGCTGAAGTATGTCGACCAGTTGACATTCGTTGCAGAATGCAGGTAGTTTTTTTTTTTAAACTGTGTCGAAGACAACAGTGAAGAACTCGACAACGATGTTCAAAGAATGACGCGAGTTAACGAAAGATATTCTGAGACCAGGGCAGGCGCATATTGTTGCGTCAGAAGATGCCATTACCAAAATTGATGCAGCAATTTGGTTGGACCGTCGCTGGAGCTTACGTTCGCTAGCAGAGGAATTCGCTGTGTCGCTAGAGACAGTTCAAATGTGGTTAGCAAGAAACTGAAGTATCGGAATATGTGTTCACAATGGGTACTTCGGTTGCTGACGTACCACCATAAGGAAGAAGGCATGAGGTGTAGTTTGAACCACTTGTTGCAATACAAAGAGGAAGATGATTCGTTTCTTTTGCGCACAGTGGCAAGTGATCACGCCTCGGTTGACATCCTTCAGCTGTTAGAAACCGAATCACCGCTCGCTGATCAAAACTCTGGTCGGATTCCGTATTACACCCGCCATGTTTTCAACGGTCTGCTGAGGAAACTATGAGTCGGAGGATAATGAAATTTAGCAAACTTGACGGTTAGTTTGTGCTATATACACCAGAAGCAACATCATCATGAGCGTATCGTACGTACCTATGTTCACTTGGTGCAGTTAGGTCCGGTGTCATTTGAATGCGCCTCGTAGTTACATATTTTTGGCACGGAACTACCCTTCCAACTACAGACCGAGTCATTTTGGTTGCAGAAGGGTGTTGCATCGGACCGAGGATTAGCCCTGATATGTGTTGAATTATTGTGTGCCACAGTGTACATTTCAAATTCTAAATAATTTCCACGAGCCACAGAAAATCACAGTTGAGCCGCAAAAAGCCAGACTACAGCAGTTCCCCTCAGACCCATGTCTAGATGCTATCGCCGGTACTGATAATACAAAAGGTCATATATTTATGAGCACGCTAGCAAACCGATATGCCCCTTACCTAGTTACATCCGATGTAATATATAAAAACTATAACTTCATACATGTGTGATACGAAACGAAGAAGCTTGTGGCCTACACCAGAAGAGTTTCTCTTATCACAGCCAGGGTAACCTGATGTCCCAAGAGAAACTGAAGACGTCAAATTAACATTCTCAAAGGCCACGGTAGAGGGCTAGAGGTGGCTAGCCTTTGCGAAACTGCTAATAACATATCTGTTTTAATAAGCAATATATTGCAGTTAATTAGCGGTTATCTAAATTTGCATGAAAACAAATTATATGGTCGTAGTTACGAGAATTAGCTGCAGGTAATGTAACTACATCACGTGTTCATTCTGGGATCTTCTAACCATAAACTACTTTCCCTTTTGGTTGTTTATTCAACGAGAGGCGGGTGGTCGAGTGTGTTGAACACAGGTCTTCTGGACAAGAGAAAGTGGGTTCAAAACCTTGGAAAATCGTAGGAGTTTTTCTGTTGGCGTCTACGTAAAACAGTCGTAGATAAGTTCTGTATTACTGAAAGAGCAATGAAGCGAAGAGCCCTAAATATCTCCACAAGAGACCACATCCGAAAAAAACATATACGCAAAACAGTCGCAGATAAGTTCCGTGCTACTGAAAGAACAATGAAGCGAGGAATCCTAAATATCTCCATAGGAGACCACATCCGAAAACCGACATCCGCGACCAGTCTACGTAAAACAGTCGCAGATAAGCTCTGTATTATCAAAAAAACAATGAAGCGAAGAGCCCTAAATGTCTCACAAAGAGACCACATCCTAAGTACGGACACCCGTGACCAGAGTTCTGAAATGTCGCCGACTCTGCGTCAATGCGAAAGTACAGATGGGCCGGCCGTGTGGTCTGCATGACTGACGATAGATGGACGAGGAGGGTACCTTCTGGTGGCCATGCAACTACAGTGGTCTGCGTGGTTACCCGCTAACAAACTGGAGAGATGACATGCATCACGCATTTGGACCATCATTGCACTTGAAGGTGAAGAACAGACATAGATTCAAGCAGCTATCGGATACCTGTTATCAGTCAATGTTACCAGGATTCCAGTATTCAAGAAATTTAAAGAAAAATAACTTCAACACTGTACGGCGACGTCTTGGGCCTTCGACCTTTATTTCGCAGCTATATAAATCCTCCCTCCTGGCCATATCTTACATGATATGTCATTATTGGATTGTCAGTTGTGAAGAATATGCTTAGATGTTTGATGACCTCTTGGCACCTATCAAAAGAAGAAAACTCGCTTGGTACGGTCACATATCGAGATCAGATGGTCTTGCAAATACGATCCTCCACGGAAAGGTGCAAGGTAGACGACGAAGAGGCCGTGCCAAAAAAGAGCTTGGAGGACAACATAAAAGAATGGACAAATCTACGACCAGAAGAGGCACAAACAGCGGTCGCTGACAGAGAAGGGTGGCGGGGTGTTGTGGGGATGTCTTCATGTGTGCCCCAACGACCTCATCGGTTACGGGATGACCTGACCTGACCTGTTCTTGGAACAAAACCAGTTGTATTGTTGTTGAATCCCCACAATGAGTACGATTACTATTTTGAATGCCCTAAAAAGAACGTTAAGAGGAGGGTTGTTGTAGCTTTTCTCCCATCCCAAGCGTGCTGATGAAGGTGGTCTGTGGTCCTCCAGGCGCTATGCTTGGCTTTATCTGCGTGTCGCTCACTACTACGGGGATTACGACGATACCTCACCTTTTTAGCCAGGCTGCCATTATAAACAGCCCGTTTCCAGGAAGGACTACGAGGAAGCCAAGGTGAGGGTCTTGGCCAGTATGTTTTGCCTGACCAGACGTTAGTCTTCCTTCCCCAAGCCGGTTGTGTACAAGTGTCTTAGTCTCCAGATATTGCAATGTAGAGTTGAGTTGCTAGATCTTTCACCCTCCATCCTACAAGACATCAACTTTCTCGTGTGATTCCACAGCGGGAAGGGAAAACCTTAACTTCTTAGGATGATGTTTAGATCTGCACTGACTACATGCAGCATGTGTTCGCTTCTGTTTTTCCGAACTTGTGGTAGTACCGATCTGCAGTCAGTAAAGGTTGTTTTCTTGGCTGGCAGTTGCTGATCAACTTAAGGGAGAATTTTGAGATCCAGTAGAAAGTAGAGCAAAAGATTCTGAAGCTAAATGTCATTTTCCTGATCTGTTAAGCTTTCGTATCAAACGGAATTGGCTTGGCTTCGTTCGTTCTTAATCTCCCACTACCAAGCCCTAAAGGGGCTTAAGTAGCAGAATGTAGTCCAGAGAATGTGCTGTGTCGTAGTTTACAGCTTGACTGCGATATTTGCACCTTTCGGTCCAACACATCTGACATCAGCAAGTATTTTTTTAGTACCGGGTTCGCATTCCCTATTCGATCCCTTCTCCTTAGCCAGTCTGTCCTGCTGCAGCCTATTATCCAGGATCACCGCGAGGAGGTGTAGAAGGGTTTTGGCAGCTTTGTTTCGCTGGCTCTGACGCTAGCAGTGAGCTATGGGTCGCTGACCACTGCAGCTCATGCGCTGCTCAGCATCTTGATCTCTAACGAAATTGATTCCTATTCTTTCCGTTCTTACTTTGCCGACTGTGATCTCATCTGTGTAAAGGTGTGTCCATTCCCTTATGTTGTTCTTGTCTTCAACCATCTCACGAGACAAATGATTTAGTTGAAGAAGGGGATGTTAACATTTCTTTTAAATTCCTGAAACGTCTGTAACAATATCAATTTTCTCGTAATATTGTTCTTCTTTCTTATTTTTTTGCCATACTGCTCTTGCCATACGGTGCTGCAGAGTGGTGGGATGCGTAGATTTCTTGTTATTGCCAAGTAGGATAATTATGCTTTCGTTAGGTATAACTTCCTGAGAGTGTCAGAGACAACCTCGATCCATCGACGTCGATATATGCCCCTTGCTCGTGAATCGGAGACCTTTATATGATATGCTATTGATGCAATATTCTAGCACCTAAAAGTCAGATATCATTTACAAGTACGTTGATTAACGAATAGGTCTGTATGGCTGCTTGGTACCTGCTGTTACTCAAAATCATCATATTGAATGTCATTTGCAGAACGTCACTCTCACAACAGCCGATCTACAACACTTAATTTCGGGTCAGAACTCCCGCCTCCGTCGCTGTCAATTTCAGGTCCTCGGTGATGACTTGCGTTCATCTTCTCCTCGGTCTGTCTCTGCCTCGCTTTCCAGGCACCATACCCTACAGTATCGTTCTCTCTAAGCCATTATGACGTTTGATTTGGCCAAAATATTCAAGTTTTCTGGACAAGATATTGTTTATTAGCCAATTTTCTTCGATATTCAGTTCATTTAGGATATCTGCATTTTTCCATTTTGCTATCCTTGGTATTTTCAGCACTTATTTGTAAGTATTTTAGTTCAAACAATTCAATATTTTTCTAAAGTGTCTGTATGGTGGTCCACGTTTCACATCCGTACGTTGCTATCGGGAAGATGCAAGTTAGCAAGATTTATCTTTTTCATGCTATTGTTACTAGTAACCGATAAAAACCTACATTTTGAAAGAAGTACACAACCGTACAAACCCGTTAATCATCATCACTTTGAGTGCTCGGCGCTCAATGATGTTATGAAAATGCTATGTTCCTGCGATGCCAGATAACTGGAACGTTCTGTATGACCCTAAACAGCAACTAACTAACACGTGCAGATACCACAACATGACATTCTGCAGAAGGGCGAGAGCACTGTCGCCGCTCAATACGTAACAACAACAATATAGCAATTCTGAATTCCTAAAAGTAGATTTCGTTTGAGAAGTAGTGATTTTGAATAGTAAGAGATCAAGATGCTGAGCAGCACATGAGCTGCAGTGGTTAGCGACCCACAGCTGACTGTTAGCGTCAGGGCCAGTGAACCATAGCTGCCAAGACCCTTCTACACTTCCACGCGATGATCCTGGATAACAGGCTGCAGCAGGGCAGACTGGCTAAGGAGAAGGGATCGAAGGGGGAATGCTAACCCAGTACTAAAAAAATGGTTGCTGAAATGGGATGTGTTGGACCGAAAGGTGCAAATATCGCAGGCAAGCTGTAAACTACGACACGACGCATTCTGTTTTCTGGACTACATTCTGCTACTTAAGCCCTTTCAGAGTTTGGCAGTGGGAGATTGAGAACGAACGAAAAAAAAGAAGAAGAAGAATCGTAAGCTTTGAAAATAATTGTGTCGTCTAAACAAAAGTCTAGCTGGAAAGAGGTATGTTTCTGGATAAATGGGAGTATTTGTAATTTTTCACAGAAGTTAAGGTTGCAGTTTAATACTCAAAATACCCCAAAGGGAACGGCGTGATGTAATGGTTAAGTGACACGGCTCACAACCAGAAGGTGCTGGGTTTGCTCACCAATCACAGCATCGGCTGTTATCGTGAGGAAGTAACCCCTTAGAAAATGCAGGAGGAAGCAGACCCTTACATAAAATATATGCCGAAGCTGGATGCACTGGGCCGACAGGCGCAAATATAAAAACAAAAGTCCAATGCCAAATCAAAACAAACAAACAAACAAATACCCTCAAGATGTCGATCAAATCTAATGCAAGTTCGTTGACAATTTTTTTCGGCCATGTCAATGCCGTTAGCATGGCGATTACCAAAACTGCTAGAAAAAAAAATCGAATCCTTCGAGTCAAAATGTTACAGAACGATCCTCAGAATACCCTGGGTGGAGGAAAAGATAAATTCATTCGGCAAGAGTTGATCATAGAGGAGAACTGGTTAATCAATTCCATTTTAGCCAGAAAATATAAATACTTTGGTCACATCAAAAGACACAGTGGTCTTGAGAGAACAGTGATGGAAGGTATGGTGCCAGGCAGAAGAGACAGGGATAGATCAAGAAGACGATGGCACCAACATATCCAGGAATGCCTGAGTATGACTTTGACGGAGACTGGAGTTTTGGCAAGGGAAAGAGTTTATATCAGACAGGCTGTGATGGGAGCGACGTTCTATAAAGGACATGCTACATGATGATGCCACGAATGCGGGTCACACGTCAAGATACACGTGCAGGAAAACCATACAAGAAGAGCAGATGTGACTCAGGCTCCCAGCACATTAGGTCTAACAACTTTTGGCTGTCCCGAGGCTCAAGAATTATGAAGCCAACCCGGGTACGTTTTTTTATTACAACTTATATAAATAAGTCAATAAGTAGGTCACACATGGAAATGGAATAGATGAAGAATGTAGTTGGTAGTTACCAAAGGTGTCATAAGGTGGCAGCAACATCGGGCGTTGTGATTATTGAAGATAGCAGATGCTAGGTGTTGTAGGTACGTGCGGAGCTCAGATTCAAAACACCGTATTGTTGAGTTGGGTTACTTGTTTGTTTGTTTGTTATTTGGGCGAGGGGGGGGGGGGTGAGGAAAAGGGGGGGGGGGTGACTATCTGCAAAGGAAATTCATAACCCGATGCTTCTTTTCTATGATGAGAAGTTGATTAAAGCATTACTTCACTGGGTCGATACATTACCTAACTGACGCTAACATATTACTGATCAAGCCCGACCTGCATGATGGGTAATGGAAATGATTCAAGCTGACATGCGAGTAATAACAGATGGTATATGGTGTTCGCATGGTTTAGTCTACAGCATAATGCGTGATCGATTGAATATCTTTAAATTGTACTCATGGGAGGTACAGAGACAACTGACCGACGAACACAAAATGAAACGAATAGACTTGTCATTGCAACATCAGTCAGAAAGTAAATGAAGGAGAGGACATGTTGAACATTATTGATAATGAGGACGAATCATGGGTACAGCATTGTCGATTCGAATCAAAGAGTGCTTCAATGTAATGGAAACATCCTCCACCTTTTCGCAAACAAATTCAAGGTTACGTACCCCTTCGACAGGGGAGATTAGACTTACAGTGTTTCCGGATGCTCTTGTGTTGCTGTTAACCAAGTTACAGAAGAAAGGGGACCCAAGTTACAGAAGAAAGGGGACAATGTGAAGGCTGTGTTGTACTATGAAGTTCTGTTGATGCTTTAGGATGTAACTCGATGAAAACGTCTAGGCCTGCTGATTAAAGCAGTACTGTTCCATCATGGCTGTGCCAGATCACATATAACCCAGAAGAAAAGTTACTAACTGTTTTGATATCTTCCTTATCCACCTTACAGTCCCGACTTAACCTGGTGCGATTTTCACCTGTTATGTGCTCGAAAACCCAACTCGGCGGAATATGTTTTGCGAATAACGACGAGGTTGAACGTGAAGTGCAAATATGGCTGAGACAGCAGACCAAAGAATGTCATACTGTGGATGTCAGTTCACTAATAAAGAGATAGGATAAGTTTATCAATGTTGGTGTACATTATGTCAAGAAACAAGGGACAATGAAAGTGCACTAATAAAGAGATAGGATAAGTTTATCAATGTTGGTGTACATTATGTCAAGAAACAAGGGACAATGAAAGTGCAATAATAAATGGTTTTTAAGTTTTCATGTCATTTAGTTGGTTGTTTAAAAAAAAATTCTCATGTGTGACCTATTCACTGACCTGTCTTCATTTTTTCAGTTTTCTCAGTGTTAGTTAGTTAGTTATCCATCACAAGCCATGATGGCGACATCAACCAACGGTTTTGTTTTGATGATGTAATTTTCGCTGTATGTGGATTATAGTGAGATAGAAGCTACCACGGTTATCAACCTTGCTCTCTTGTGCCGAGCTAACATGGACCAGTGGCAAGGCAAAAGCCAAGGCGACTAGAATTAACTCAGGATGCAGGTACTCTGGTCCCATCCCCTTTGAGATCAGGGATCGCTTGAAACTTGCGGAATTCGATCGTCCACTGCATCGGTTCATTTCTTTGAGAGACGAGTGCTTTACCTTTCAACCACAGCGACCCCCAGAGGACTTTTTCAGAGTCTGTGGACAATCAGTTTTTCATTCCTGTCATGTAGTTTCGTAACAAAGTGACCAACGGACGATTGGGATGTAAATGTATTTCAGTATTAACGTACAACAGACAGACACGATTTGTGTTGTTTACTTGAATCACCAATTCTTGTAGTTTTTTGTTCTCTATCCCTCTCATACAAATTGATATTCATTTAGAATATTTGTCTTCTTATTTTCGCTTTTTCCCCCTGCGTGTAACTTTCGGGGTCAGGTTATGAAGCGGTTTCTTGATCGGGCCTTAGTATGTGCTTCGTACACGGAGACCTTTACTACTTCTGTTATTTCTGCTATCCATCTTTTTTCGTGGTCTGCCCTTGGCTTTCTTTCCATTGTGTCTGTATAGCATAGCTGTCTGAAGGATACTATCTGGTGTTTGTCGTGTCACCCCACCGAACTGTTTGGTTTGTTGTCTCTTCATGAGGTCTGGTACTGGTGTTGTATGTACTTGTTTCCTAAAATCTGCGTTTCTGATTCTATCCACTCAAAGCATTCTGCGCAGGCATTTCATCTTTATTGTTACGATGTGTTTTTTTTTTATCTCTGTTTGTAAATGTCCAATTCTAGCACCGATAACACAATGTGGGTAGGCATATTGTGTTGTATAGTTTTCTTTTTGTAAACATTAAACCTATATGACTGTTTAATGTTATTTTCGTTTATTTAATCTTTGAAATAAGGAACAATGAAAGTGCAATATTAAGTGCACATCTCAGTCAGTTTCTTTTAAAACCTTGTATGACCTATGCACTGACTTGTATTCGTGTGTGTGTGTTTGTGTGCGTGTACAACTGATTCTTTTTTTTCGATCCTAGAGAAGCATACCAATCCCCAACAGCTGACCCCTTTACAAGAAGCCTGTGTCCAATAATGTGTAGTGATCGTTTCAATAACAATGACATTACATAATGAATATGCTACCTTCATTTACGACTCCTATTAACGACCTTAAACTACGACCCTCATTTACGACCCTCATTTACGACACACATTTACGGCATAATTCACGACAATCATTTACGGCAACATTTATGACCCTAAATTACGACCCTCATTTACAACCGTCATTTACGACCATCATTTACGATCATCATTTACGACCCTAATTTACGGCATCATTTACGACCCTCATTTACGACCATCATTTGCGACTCTCATTTACGACCATCACTTGCGACTCTTATTTACGACCATAATTCACGATCCTACACCCAATTACGACGATCATTTACGCACCTCATTTACGACCATAATTTATGACCAAACCTTCATTACCGACCTTTATTTACGACCCTTCTTTACGGCCGTCATTTCCGACCGTCATTTACGACACTCATTTACGACCCAGATTTGCTACCCTCAATTAAGACTGTCATTTACAACCACATTTATGACCCTCATTTACGACCCAGATTTATGACCCTCATTTAAGACTGTCATTTACATCCCACATTTACGACACTCATTTATAAGATCGAAAAGTAATCAGAATCGTATAAAACATACAGTTTAAGACCCACATCTCACTTCTTCGCAATGCTCATGAAAACAGGCTGTGGCACAGCAGCCTGACCAACGAAGTGAGGACCGATACTATAACCTTCATCGCGGTGAGCTCACTGGACACTCTTGCATTGCACTACAGCAAGGAGAATCTCGGTTCACTCCCTTAACTTACGTCTCAGTATATGAGAAGAGCCACAGTAACCTGCTACAGAAGAGACGTTGCCAAGAGTAAACTCAACTTGGAACGAAGTAGCTTCGAAGAACATGGGGATATTATTGACTTAAGGAGTAGATTGTAAGGTTACGGAGGTAATATTCTTTTCAACCCGACTTCCACCTGGTTGATGTAAACATGTATGCACATATACATATGTATGTCTATGTTTGCTGAACGCCAGACACAGCGCACACGGAAGAAACATGCACTCTCCAGTTTGTACGGTGTGACGCCATTTGTCTACGTTCTTGTCTGTTGTTAAGAACCATAATTAAGCTCTCTCTGCTGATCGTTCTGAGGAAACAGGCCTTGGAGATGAGATGTAAACCTTTTAATCGTTACCTACAAAGATCGAGTTACAAATGAGGAAATACGAGACAGAATTACAATAGCAGTAGGGCCTTTGGAAGACCTCTTGGCAACTGTCAAAAGAAGGAAACTCGCTTGGTACGTTCACATGTCGAGATCAAATGGTCATGAAAATACGATCCTCCACGGAAAGGTGCAAGGCAGACGACGAAGAGGCCGCCCCAAAAAGAGGTGGGATGACAACATAAAAGAATGGACCAATCTCCGACCAGAAGCTGCACAGGCAGCGGCAGCTGACAGAGAAGGGTGGTGTGGTGTTGTGAGGATGTCACCTGATAATCGTTCTGCGAAGAGTTTCTTTTGGCCTTCCTCTTTTTCTGTTGTCATCTGGAGTCCACATAACTGCTTGTTATGGGAGTCGGTTGCTGTTCATTATAAGTACATGCACGATGTATGTTCACCGTTATGATGGTAGAAACATATTGTTAGTTTGAATTTTCTCTTATTGGCTTGCTAATCTCGAATTCTTCCGGATTAGAATGCTGAAACGTGCATGATCAATAGCTTCCAGCGACCCAAAATTGACTGCTAACGTCAGAGCCAGCGAAACAGAGCTGTGAAAACCCTTCTCCACCTCTACGTGGCGATAACAGGCTGTAATAGAGCAGACTGTGTAAGGAGAAGGGATAAACGATGGAAGACTAATTCGGTACCCAAAAATGTGTTGCTGAAATCAGATGTGTCGGACCGAAAGGTGCAAAAATCTGATCCAAGCTATAAAAACTACGACACAACGCATTCCGTTCTCTGGACTACATCCTGCTACTTGCAAAACTATTTTCAGGGCTTGATAGCTGGAGTTTGAGAACGAACGAGTGAACGAGGGAGAAGAAGAAGAAGAACAACAACAACAAGAACAAGAAGAAGAAGAAGAAGAAGAAGAAGAAAGAAGAAGGAGATGTACCAGCCAATATTTAAGAGATTTCTTAAACATTTATTTTTAAAAGCATTTAGTTTATTTCTAGTTACACAAATAACAAATGTAGTTTGTAACACATACCATTACTTACTCCTGCTCACAGGCATCAAGCCAGCGAGATGACAACGGCCCTCAAAGCCAAAGTTAAATCAGCAGCCACATTGTTACAGCAGAGAAAAATGCTGCAGCGGAACCTGCGTAGCTTACAGCAGCATTCGTTCTCCAGAGAGATTCTGTCTAGTGAGTATCATCATCCTTTGGTTGGTCGGTCGTAAGACTAGTTGTAAGATTGTCTGAAGATGACTCTCCATTTGACCCTATCCTTTGGCTGGTCAGTTGTAAGACTAGTTGTAAGATTGTCTGAAGATGACTCTCCATTTGACCCTATCCTCTGGTTGGTCAGTCGTCAGACTAGTTGCAAGATTGTCTGATCTTACCTCTCCATTTGACCTTATCCTCTGGTTGGTCAGTCGTAAGACTGGTTGTAAGATTGTGTGATAGTGCCTCTCCATTTGACCTTATCCTCTGGTTGGTCAGTCGTAAGACTGGTTGTAAGGTTATGTGATAGTGCCTCTCCATTTGACTCTATCCTCTGCAGCTCTATTCATTTCAGCATAAGTTAGTACTTAAATGTTTCTGCATACCTGAGATGTAAATGTTCATTCACCATATCTAAGATGTTCATCCAACATGTCTAAGATGTTCATCCACCATAACTAAGATGTTCATCCACCATTTTTTTATGTTCCTCCAACATATCTAAGATGTTCATCCAACATGTCTGAGACATTTAATAAATGACAGATTCCATATTGTAGTTCCTGATCTTTAAAACAAATAATTATCAAACCTTAATTACAATTTTTCCATATCCTTTTCTTCCAGACTATCGATCTCGCCTGCATGCTCTTCCGCCTCCAGATATTGTCAAAACCTTGTCCCCGTTTGTCAACGAGAGGATGCGCAAGAGAAGGTGCTTCGCAGATAAGGAGCTGGAAATGATCATGTTAGAAAGGGAACGAGAAAGCGAGCTAAGCAATCAACAACTGGCATTTCATCACGCTCAAAGAAAAGCTCTTTTGGAAAGAAGCATACACCAGTGTCAAACAAAATTTGATATGGCTAAATCAAGGCTGTTACTAGGCACAATGCCACCCAGGGATTTCCTACAAAGAGTCTTTCCCGCCCACAACCCAAATCTTTTAGAACTCGTGTGGCAAGGCTGTGGAGGAAACTTAGAACGAGCTATTGAACAGCTCGCGTCGGGATTAAAGACAGTGTCTCCAGTTGTAGCAGCTCTTCGGCAAAATCACAGTCAAGCAGGAACAGCAGCTACTCACACAATGCCTGCGTGTCACAGCTTCCCTTCTAGTCCTGTATCAGCAACATCGCCAGTATTGTTCCCAATGAATGACCCTTCGAACTCGACGAAGTTCTTTAGTGTGTATCCCTTGGTATTTACTGGCCCAGTTCTGTTAAACCATTCTGTTCGAGCAAGTGCAGGTCTTCAACAACAAGAAACAGGTGAGGACTTGAGCGTGGAACCGCGCGGGCAACCACAGACCATCGTATGCAGACCAACCAGTTCCAGACGACACGATCACGTGCATGGGCGTGTCTCTGATTCTTCCCCGACACGGTTTTCTTTTCCTTCGAGCTCCTTGGGTCATCATGGACGAGATCTGACATCCCCACTATCGTCACAGTGTTTACCAACCGTCCACGGTATCTCGTCCCCGTCTCCAACATCGTCGGCATCATCAGTATCCTCGCCAGATCTGGAGCAAACAATTGCTATATCTGTATCATCCACATTCAGCTCTTCAGACATTTCAAAAGTTAACTTTCGCCGCCTTTACAAACCTCTAAACACGAAAAACTTTGAAGACATTGACAAGACTGAACTACCAACTTTCTCAGGAAGACCGTCAGATTCAAAAACACAAGAAAAGGAGGAGTTATTAAGTACGAGCGTATCTTCAAAATGTCTTACAGAAAGACAAACCGAGCAGCCGGTCAGAAAAAGACCTTACCTGAAGTTTTCTGTCGAAGCTATAATGAGTAAAACATGAGATTACTTGACATGGATTCGTTATTGCAGCCTTGCAGGGGGCTAAAACTCAAACCATTGAAAGAACCACATAAAGTCAAGTTAACGAACAAGAGGAGCATTACGACAAATTCATGAACCGAGGACCGGGTAAAGACAAGTTCAATGTTCCCAGCGCTGCATGGCAGTAACAAATGTGTATGTCCTTGATAAAGACATGTATGTCCTAGCATAGAGTTTCTGTTACTTTATCTGTTCTGTGTAAAAATGTCCTAAGTCGTATTTATAATTTTCTTTTTGTTCATATATTAAAAACAGTCCATTCATACTAGACTACATTTTTTAAATCGACTTGTATAAATTTAGACCTTGGTGTTGGATTTAATGGTCGATTTAGTTAATTGCGTCGAGCTAGGCTTTGTTATTGGATGATCTAGTTAATCGTGTGAGGTTAGGCATTGTTATTGGTTGATTGATTTCATCGCTCGAGACTAGGCATTGTTATTGGTTGATTTAGTTAATCTCGTGATTTGAGCCTTTGTTATTGGTTGATATAGTTAATCATCTGATGTTACACTTTGTGATTTGTCGATCTAGTTAATCGTGTGAGACTAGACTCTGTTATTAGTTTATCTAGTTAATCGTGTGAGAGTGGACTTTGTTATTGGTCTATCTAGTTAATCGTGTGAGAGTAGACTTTGTTATTGGTTTATCTAGTTAATCGTGTGAGAGTGGACTTTTGTTATTGGTCTATCTAGTTAATCGTGTGAGAGTACTTTCCTATTGGTTTATCTAGTTAATCGTGTGAGAGTGGACTTTGTTTTTGGTCTATCTAGTTAATCGTGTGAGAGTAGACTTTCATATTGGTCTATCTAGTTAATCGTGTGAGACTGGACTTTGTTATTGGGCTATCTAGTTGATCGTGTGAGACTGGACTTTGTTATTGGTCTATCTAGTTAATCGTGTGAGAGTAGACTTTGTTATTGGTTTATCTAGTTAATCGTGTGAGAGTGGACTTTGTTATTGGTCTATCTAGTTAATCGTGTGAGAGTACTTTCCTATTGGTTTATCTAGTTAATCGTGTGAGAGTGGACTTTGTTATTGGTCTATCTAGTTAATCGTGTGAGAGTAGACTTTCCTATTGGTCTATCTAGTTAATCGTGTGAGACTGGACTTTGTTATTGGTCTATCTAGTTAATCGTGTCAGAGTAGACTTTGTTATTGGGCTATTTAGTTAATCGTGTCAGAGTAGATTTTGTTATTGGGCTATCTAGTTAATCTTGTGAGAGTAGACTTTTTTATTGGTCTATCTAGTTAATCGTGTGAGAGTAGACTTTGTTATTGGTCTATCTAGTTAATCGTGTGAGAGTAGACTTTGTTATTGGGCTATCTAGTTAATCGTGTGAGAGTAGACTTTTTTATTGGTCTATCTAGTTAATCGTGTGAGAGTAGACTTTGTTATTGGTCTATCTAGTTAATCGTGTGAGAGTAGACTTTGTTATTGGTTTTTCTAGTTAATCGTGTGAGAGTAGACGTTGTTATTGGGCTATCTAGTTAATCGTGTGAGAGTAGACTTTGTTATTGGGCTATCTAGTTAATCGTGTGAGAGTAGACTTTGTTATTGGTCTATCTAGTTAATCGTGTGAGAGTAGACGTTGTTATTGGTCTATCTAGTTAATCGTGTGAGAGTAGACTTTGTTATTGGTCTATCTAGTTAATCGTGTGAGAGTAGACTTTGTTATTGGGCTATCTAGTTAATCGCGTGAGAGTAGACTTTCCTATTGGTCTATCTAGTTAATCGTGTGAGACTGGACTTTGTTATTGGGCTATCTAGTTAATCGTGTGAGAGTAGACTTTGTTATTGGGCTATCTAGTTAATCGTGTGAGAGTAGACTTTCCTATTGGTCTATCTAGTTAATCGTGTGGGACTGGACTTTTTTTATTGGGCTTAATGGTCGACCTAGTTAATCATGAGCTAGATTTGGTTATTGATCGCTCTAGTTAATCGTGTGAGAATATGCTTTATTATTGGTTTTAATGGCTGATTTAGTTAATTCTTTGAACAAGGCATTATTATTCGGTTTTAATGGCGATTTAGTAATTCGTTAGAGCAATGAATTGTTTTTGGTTTTAAAGACCGATTTAGTTAGTCGTGTGAGGGGTGGTATTGTTTTTTTTAACTCTGAATGGGCTATCTAGTTAATCACTGGGACTAACTTTGTTATTGGGATTAATGGTCGATCTAGTTTATGGCTGGGACTAACTTTGTTATTTGGATTAATGGTCGATCTAGTTTTTCGCTGGGACTAACTTTGTTATTGGGATTAATGGTCGACCTAGTTAATCGAGTGAGTTATTGGTCGATCTATGACTTGCACAATCATGTTCTTCATTTATGTTGCAGTGTTCGTGTAGTCGGCAGTAATGATTCTTACACATTAATATTAACAAGAACGGCAGTAAAATAGGAAACAGAAAGTAAGTGAGAGATTCAGCAAGTGGAAATACAGTTTGGTATAAGAACAAATTGCGACAAAATTGCCGTCATTTCGGCAAATGAAATCTTTTATCAAGAACCGTGTGCAACAACAACCCAGAGAACACCCGTTAATTAATAAACGTGAATAACAAAGGTGTTAGTCTTAATATTAGTCGTAATATTAGTCTTAGTCTTAATATTAGTCGTAATATTAGTCTTAATATTAGTCGCAATATTAGTCTTAGTCATAATATTAGTCGTAATATTAGTCTTAATATTAGTCGCAATATTAGTCTTAGTCAATAATATTAGTCATAATATTAGTCTTAATATTAGTCGTAATATTAGTCTTAGTCTTAGTCTTAATATTAGTCTTCGTCTTAATATTAGTCTTAATATTAGTCGCAATATTAGTATTAGTCATAATATTAGTCGTAATATTAGTCTTAATATTAGTCGTAATATTAGTCTTAGTCTTAATATCAGTCTTAGTCTTAGTCTTAATATTAGTCTTAGTTATAATATTAGTCGTAATATTAGTCTTAATATTAGTCGCAATATTAGTCTTAGTCATAATATTAGTCTTAATATTAGTCGCAATATTAGTCTTAGTCATAATATTAGTCGTAATATTAGTCTTGATATTAGTCGTAATATTAGTCTTGATATTAGTCGTAATATTAGTCTTAGTCTTAGTCTTAATATTAGTCTTAGTCTTAATATTAGTCTTAATATTAGTCGCAATATTAGTCTTAGTCATAATATTAGTCGTAATATTAGTCTTAATATTAGTCGTAATATTATTCTTAGTCTTAGTCTTAATATCATTCTTAGTCTTAGTCTTAATATTATTCTTAGTCATAATATTAGTCGTAATATTAGTCTTAATATTAGTCGCAATATTAGTCTTAGTCATAATATTAGTCGTAATATTAGTCTTAATATTAGTCGTAATATTAGTCTTAGTCTTAGTCTTAATATCAGTCTTAGTCTTAATATTAGTCTTCGTCTTAATATTAGTCTTAATATTAGTCTTATTATAAGTCTTAGTGTGGGTCTTAGTCTTAGTTTGGGTCTTAGTCTTAATATTAGTCTTCGTTTGGGTCTTAGTCTTAATATTAGTCTTCGTTTGGGTCTTAGTCTTAATATTAGTCTTCGTTTGGGTCTTAGTCTTAATATTAGTCTTCGTTTGGGTCTTAGTCTTAATATTAGTCTTAGTGTGGGTCTTAGTCTTAGTCTTAATATTAGTCTTAGTTTGGGTTTAGTCTAATCTTAATATTAGTCTTCGTCTTAGTCTTAGTCCTAATATTAGTCTTAGTTTTGGTCTTAGTATGGGTCGTAGTCTTAGTTTTAATATTAGTCTTAGTTTGGGTCTTAGTCTTAGTCTTAATATCAGTCTTAGTCTTTTAAAACTCTTTTTGCAAGACGACAGGATAGTTAACAATATCCATTACGTTGATGATGCTGTATTGTTTGCTGTAAGTGCGCAGGGGATGTTGGAGCTCGGATTAGGGTTCAGACATTAACTTTAGGAGAACAAAAACTATGATAATTAATAAAACAAATGTGAAGCCACAGCGAACATAACAAGAAGCGGAGAGATGCCGGAACATGAACATAATGTCTTGTATCGTGGACGGATCCAAGCAGATGATGGTAGATGGAGGTGAAGAAGAGAATAGGAATGGCCAAAAATACATTTTACAACGTGAAAAATATATTGACATTAACACAATTAACAAATTCACTGAAAATGAGAGTCGCCAGATGTTATATATATTCGTCTTTGCTCTATGGTAACCGCCATCTTTCTTCTAATTATTTCTCGTACGTCTTCAGACAACGACTTCCATGACTCTAACAAAGGCAGCAGTTGACTAAAGGCGCTATGCACTTCCGTACAGTTTCTAGTGGAAAGACACTGGCTGCTGCCAAATGCTACTTCTTTTGTCGGTATAAAGTGGGCAGGACTGCAAAATATGTTCTTCCGTCATGGGGGCTTTGCCGCAGATACAAAAGTCTGTAGTGCCAATCTTGAACGTATTGTATAGATAGTATCTCAGTCTGTTGTGTCCTGTGCGTAGCCGGAGATTACCTGGTCTCGCCTGGAGAATTAGTAGTAGGCATCGTTTTCTATGTGACAAGAGTGTTCTTTTTTCCCATTTTGTACTGTACCTGATAGTTGCATTTATCTCATTGTATATGATTTCTGGATCACTCTGCTGAAGCATTCACCCTTCTCTGGCTAGTATGTCCGTCTCCTCGTTGCCTGGAATGTTGCATTGGGCTGTATCCACAGGACTATACTTTTTTTTTAAGCGCTGGCACATCCAATTGAGTGAGTCTGCCAGAGCTTTAAGTTCATTCGTCAGTCAGCAAAAAAGTGATTGCGGTTTAAGCCAGAAACTGGGGCGATCGGCTTGAGGTAATCTAAGCTCTGATTGGCGTAGAGAAACCTAGCATAGCACAACCGGCTGGATGATCGAGGTCCACCTTCATCAGCATGCACGGGGTGTGAGGAAAGATATTACAACCCGCCGATCAACGTCCTTTTCAGGGCGCACAGTTAAACAACAACAAAACTAGTCAGCAGATGTAAAGAGGTTGGCAAACACTGGTCTATGGTGCGAAAACAATTTTTCTATGAAGAAACTGTGAATAAAAGTGAAGCCTTTGAAATGTGAATATACACAAGAATGAGTCACATTTCATGGAAGAAAACGCGAACAAATAGTGAGGTCATGAACAGATTGGGAATTGGAAGAAAAATACCGAAGGAGATATTTATTAGATAAACGAAATATTTTCCATATATAAATAAACACGCCACGCTGCTGAAGGTAACACTGAAGCGAAAGTTGGATGGCATGTGCCCAAGAGGAAGACGTACTATAAGTCGAACAACAATATCAAGAGATGGACTAACAATAATCTGTCGGAGTGTACCGTTTAAGAAAAGAGACACAGGATGTTACAGGTCCATTGCAATCCTCCTTCGATGCGGGGATGGCACTTGACACAATCATTTATTATAAGTTCCTTGGCAAGTGTGCAGTACGGTATGTTGCATTGCTTTCCGTACGTTGAGGTGCGGGAAAAGAAAACCCATGTCTGCCAAACTGAACACGAGCGTGATTCGAACCAGGGGCGTTGGGATTGTGAAACGGACGTTTCAATCCTAGGCCACGCAGACTCTCATTCTACTTTAATCTCGCAATAAATCTTCTCAAACCGTTACTAAGTTGTTTGCGAATGCCCACAATGAGTAGGTTACCCTTTTTGTAGGCCTTGAAAAGGACGTTAAATGGTGGGTTGCAGTCGCTTTCTTCACTTCCCGAGCGTGCTGATGAAGGTGGACGGGTGTCCTACAAGCGGTTGTGCTATGTTTGGCTTCATCTGCGTGTCACTCACTACTACGGGGATCACGTCGATCCCTCACCTCTTTAGCCAGGCTGCCATGAAAACAGCCCGTTTCCAGAGAGGACTACTAAGAAGCCGATGTGAGGGTCTTGGCCAGTATGTTTTGCCTGACCCCGACTAACATGTCTGATCAGTATCTTTTGCTTGACACCGACTAACATGTCTGATCAGTATGTTTTGCCTGACCCCGACTAACAAGTCTGATCAGTATATTTTGCCTGACCCCGACTAACATGTCTGATCAGTATATTTTGCCTGGCCAAAAGTTACTCTTCCTCCCCTTTACTATGCTAATTTCCCACGTAAAGTTACACATCCTGCGGGCCAACGAGAACAGCTTGAATGGTTAAACGTAACTCCAAGGGCCACGTGTTCCAAACTCAAGTAGTAAAGTGTTTTCATTTTTTGACTGTTGCAAGTCGAAGCTGTTTCTGTTTATAAGGCTAGACCGCGCCATTTGTGCTGCATTTATGTTTGTAATATTCAGGAAACATATAGTGTACGAAGCAAAGGGACCATTTGTAGGATCGTAGCTTATATAATAGAAAAACTATACAATTAGTTAGTTGTCTGTTGCAAGCAATGATAGCGACATCATCTGATGGTTTTGTTTTGATGATGTTTTTGTTGTTTTGTTTGGTTAATATCCACGATAAGTAAGTTTACCCTTTTGTGGGCCCTGAAAAGGACGTTAAGTGGTGGGTTGCAGTAGCTTTCCTCACATCCCGAGCGTGCTGATGAAAGTGGACCGGTGTCCTCCAGGCAGTTGTGCTATGTTTGGCTTCATCTGCGTGTCACTCACTACTACGGGGATCACATCGACCCTTCTTCTTCTTCTTCTTCATCGTACGCTGTTTACAGCAATATTTACGTTGCACTGTTTTATTTTGTTAAGCCTGTGGCTCAGTGCATCCGATTTCAACAGGCGTTTCTGTAGGGTTGCCCTCCTTAGCCTTTGGCTGTCCCCAGCCTAACTGCAAGGCAGCAGTTGTTTTTGGTCAGAGTTGTCTCTCTTGGGAAGTTGTCTTGCAGGACTATCGAGTCTTCCCTACTCGTGTCTATAGGATTTGGCAATGATATGATGGACTATGTACTAGTTTGTACTATCCCGGAAGAGAGGCAGTCCAGTGTGACTTTGTCCCAGGATCGTCACGTCCTGCCAGAAACGTAGCATATGCATGTGAGCGAGGTATCTCTTTGCTCCCTTTATTTTCTCGGCTCATCTGCAGTGATGGTACGCCTAGCATTCCCCGCCACCCGCGAGGTTGTCACAATAGGGCAGGAGGTGCAATGTCCGCTGGACTGCATCTCTTCTGCGTCCATTGGGATGACTGATAGCAGACAGAGGCAAAGAGCGAGGCAGGAGTGCATTTTGCCAGGTGCATTTCTGCGGCTCGATCGGGCCGGGCTGAGACGCAAGCCCCAGCCATGTCGTAGCCTCCCATCACAGCGGTGCTGAGATTTAGGGCGGGATTCTGGCTTAGAGGCGTTCGGCCGTAATCCCTCAGATGGTAGCTTATCAGCCAAGCACGTGGACCAAATGTCAGCGACCTGTGATTCCTCTCGAAATAGTGCATTTGACCAGGGTACAAGCCTGGTCTTGCACGGAGATGTTGTTCGCCTGGGGAGCGGACATATCTCATGGTCAAGGGTTGAGTCTCAGCAGTTCGCAGTGAGGTTAGCTGATCTACTGCTTAGGGCACCCCGACCGAGAACTAAGTCTTCTACAAATGGTTTCATACCTCATCGCCGTATGGGGTGAATATCGAGCAGCTTCCCGCCCGCTTTGATCAGCGGACGGCAGAGACCTCATTCTGCGGCTCGACCGGACGGGGCTGGAGCCCCAGGTCCCCACCATGTCGAAACCTCCCTTTACATTCGTGCTGAGCTGCTTTTGGGCGGGATTTTGGCTTAGAGGCGTTCGGCCGTAATCCCTCACCTTGTAGCCTCGCGCCGTTGGCTTATCAGCCTAGTACGTGAACCAAATGTCTGCGGCTCCTCTCGAGTTAAGCAGGATTACCGTAGCAACGCCCTGTCATTAGTAGGGTAAAACTGACCTGTATTCCGAGTGTCTATTTCCAGCACCCGTTCAATATTAGCCAGGACGTATCAATAGAGGGCTTTTAGTTTGTCACATCGATCCACACCTCGTCACACAGGCTGTCTTGAAAAATAGCCTGTTTCCAGGGAACGCTACATGGAAGAGAAACGATATTCTTGGTCAGTGTATTGTGCCTAACATTGACGCGATGTCCTGGTCAGTATGTTCTGCCTGGCTAGACTACCGTCTTAGTTCCCCGTCGTGAAGATGCAACTTGTTCTGTTTTTAAATTACAGTGAGAAAGACACAGGCGCTAATCATCAATCTAATTCTAAGACTAAGAAGAAGAAGAATATTACTTAGAAGAAGTTATGCAGCCTAGATGCGACACTCCTAGTTGCATGCAATGTATCCCAGTCACACAACAGGGTGGATTTTACATTAGTGGTGGCCAGTAACTTAAATCAATTTAACGTCATTACATTGGTTTCGAAGACTGCAGAGTCTGTATACATCCAGTTTCCTGTACTCATTGTCTTGTCTTTCAAGGAACCCCACAATATCATATGACACATCATCCAGCGTGTGAGCGATGTATCTACTGCATGTTGCTAACCGGGCAGAGCCCAATCTCTTCCGGGGGATGCGGTAGTCCATTATTGTCCCATGTGTACATTTCCCAGCCACACCAAAATAAATTCGCTGTTACTGTTCCCCGAAGTCGATATCATCGAAGTGAAGTGAAAGTAAACCTAGTTTGTTCTTCCATCTTTGCTAGAATCATCTTAATCATCACCATCACCATTATCACCACCATCATCACCATCACCACCATCCTCACCATCACCACCATCATCACCATCATCATCACCATCATCATCAACACTATCATCACCACCATCACCACCATCATCATCACCATCACCACCATCAATATCATCATCATCACCACCATTTTCACCATCACCATTATCACCACCATCATCACCATCACCACCATCATCACCATCATCATCACCACCACCATTATCACCACAATTACCACCACCATCATCACCATCATCATCATCATCATCACCATCATCATCACCACCACCATCACCACCATCATCATCATCACCACCATCATCACCATCATCATCACCATCATCATCACCACTATCATCACCACCATCACCACCATCATCATCACCATCACCACCATCAATATCATCATCATCACCATCACCATCATCACCATCCTCATCACCAACATCACCACCATCATCATCATCACCATCATCATCATCACCATCATCATCATCATCACCATCATCATCACCATCATCATCACCATCATCACCATCACCATCATCATCACCAACATCACCACCATCATCATCATCACCATCATCATCATCACCATCATCATCACCATCATCACCATCATCATCACCATCATCACCATCATCATCCCCATCATCACCATCATTACCATCATCATCACCATCATCACCATCATCATCACCATCATCACCATCATCACCATCATCATCACCATCATCATCATCACCATCACCATCATTATCACTAACATCACCACCATCATCATCATCATCACCATCATCATCATCACCATCATCATCACCATCATCACCATCATCATCACCATCATCATCATCACCATCACCATCATTATCACTAACATCACCACCATCATCATCATCATCACCATCATCATCACCATCATCATCACCATCATCACCATCATCACCATCATCATCACCATGATCACCATCATCATCACCATCATCACCATCATCACCATCATCATCACCATCATCATCACCATCATCACCATCATCATCAATATCATCATCATCACCATCACCATCATTATCACTAACATCACCACCATCATCACCATCATCATCACCATCATCACCATCATCACCATCATCATCACCATCATCATCATCACCATCACCATCATTATCACTAACATCACCACCATCATCATCATCATCACCATCATCATCACCATCATCATCACCATCATCATCACCATCATCACCATCATCACCATCATCATCACCATCATCATCATCATCATCACCATCATTATCACTAACATCACCACCATCATCATCATCATCATCACCATCATTACCACTTCATCATTGTCATCATCATCATCATCATTATAAGCATTGTCATCATCATCATGTGCTCTGTCGGTTAGTATTGACGGTCATGTATTTTCACTTTCTCTTTTCACCTGTGTTGTTAATCATCGACACCCATGACCGTTTCCCATGCCATTCCATCTAGCTATCCAATATTTCATCTCGTTGCCTCCTTCTGTCCTCCCCTCTGCTTCTGCCTGTTGTCACAGTGTTCTAACCTTCCTCTTTTTTATATACCCGAAAAAGGATGACTACATTGTCCTGATGATTTTGGTAATTAGCTGTTTTTGAGTCAGTGCCTCTTCAAATACCACGTTATTAGCCATCTTTGCAGCCAATGGAATTGTTAACATCCTTCTGTAACACCCCACTTTCGTTCCCTCCAATGATCTAGACTGCTGATTGTCCATGACTCGCTTCCTTAATTTCAGTGACATTTTTTTGCTGCACACGATTCCCCTCCATAATCTGGAAGACCAATTTTGCCTTGACTATTATATTCTTTATTTCATAACTGTTATTCCATCAGATGTTATGTGTGTGCCCAAGTATTGAAATATGTGTCCTTCTTTTAGTTAAGTCTTGTTCACATTGATTCAACAATTTGGTGTGTTGCGTTTCTTAGTTACTATCATTTCTTTTGATTTCTTTTGATTTAAATTGAGACCTTTATTTTCGTTTTGAAGAATTACTGAGCTGACCATTGTTTGTGTGTACTGCTAGTGTACTTATCAAATATGTAAAACTGTGTACATGTTTTATTACATGATTACTACTCTTTCTGTGATAATGTACGTTTGATTTATTATCATTGACTTTATTATGTTTCCGTTGATTATCAATCCTGCTTTTATTATATGCTCTGTTAGCCTGTCTATCATTTGCTTTTATTTTGTTCCACTTTGTCAAAAATTGGACCACCGCTACCGCCGGTATCTTTGTAAGAAGACCGTGTCTAAGCATTCATATTGAGGGTTTCAAAAGCAATGGATTTTCATGGTTGATAAATGTTGATAAATGTTGGTAAATTCATTCAACAACGTTCTCTGGTCGCCATTTACGACCTGTTTAGAAAATTATTTTTTTTCAATCAGGGTGTCACTTAAGGACCAAATCATCATAAGCAGCGCAATCACTATCCGTCCAGTTTTATTTGTATTTTTAAAAATGTGAAGCTGTCATTTAATTGAAGAGAATGAGAGAGAACAATATTAGGAAGATAGAAAAGGAAAAGGACATAGTGGTTAATAGATCATACAGGTAAGGGGAGTGGGATCATACAGGTAAGGGGAGTGAGATCCTACAGGTAAGGGGAGTGAGATCATACAGGTAAGGTGAGTGGGATCATACAGGTAAGGTGAGTGAGATCATACAGGTAAGGTGAGTGAGATCATACAGGTAAGGTGAGTGAGATCATACAGGTAAGGTGAGTGAGATCATACAGGTAAGGTGAGTGAGATCATACAGGTAAGGTGAGTGAGATCATACAGGTAAGGGGAGTGGGATAATACAGGTAATGTGAGTGAGATCATACAGGTAAGGGGAGTGGGCAAGTCCAGGTAGCAGTAAAAAAAACAAATGCAATGTTAGGTATGTTAAAAAGAAATATTAAACATAAGAACATGGAAATGATAGTCAAACCGTATAAAGCATTAGTTAGACCTACATTGGAGTATTGTGTCTTCAAGTGGGGAGGCCTTATCATTGAGGCGGTGAATATGGAAAGAATACAAAGAAAAGCACAAAAAAACTGATAGTGGAAATCCAGAATTATAATTATGATTAAAGGCTCAGAAAAACCGGCCTACAGAGTATAGATATAAGACGAATTCGATGTAATTTAATACGGAATAATCATCGGAAAGGATAGATCAGACTTAAACAAGTTTTTTTCTCAAAATACAGCCGTCTACAAGAAGAGGACAGCCACGAATTAATTAAAGAAAGGTCCAAATAGACATCAGGAAATATTTGTGTAGGCAGACAGTGGTGAATGCATGGAATGCATTGCCACATAAATAGTGGAGGCAGGGTCAATTAATGCGTTGAAGAATAGATCGGATGTCCATATATACTTTTAGAACAAGTAATAGTAAAAGAAACTGGTTGTATATACTTTGCAGAGTCTTCTAAATCAGTATAAAGTCGTTATGTTAAGTTTAGTTAGTTAAGTTAATTCCATCTGCAGTGCCATAGTTATGTTGCTGAATTTTTAAAAAAAGTATCTAGTTATTTTGTAAGTTTTATCATATACTAGAAGCGCGTGACAGAATGGTTTCGATGTCTGCCTGCCGACATGGAGGGCAGGGGTTTGAATCGCCGGTATGACAAATGTTGTTTTTCTGTTGGAGGCGAAATAAACAAACACAATCAGCACACGACGTGGCGAGAGCAGTGGCGAAGCGGGCTTTAGTTCTCAGCCTAAAAACCCATCGACTACCCCCAGTAATGGGAACAAGTCGTATGAGATTGTGTTTTTTTTTTTTAAACGCAGTTCTTATCATATACTTAGAGTTGGAAGGAATACGTTCTGGGTGATAATACTGAAGAAGGCGGACAAAAAAAAAATCTGAAAAATATTGAAAATTTTACAGCAACGAAGATTGAGTTGGCTGGGTCACAATATGAGACATGCAAATCTTCTACAAAAGATTCTAAAGGGTATGATTTTGGGTAGAAGAAGAAGGGTGCGATCAGCCTTTACATCTCAGGCATGCAGAGACATTAAAGTACGAACCTATGTTGAAGAGACATCCTCACACAACCTTACACCCAGTCTCAGGACTGTTCAAGCGGATGAAATTAATGCATTAAAGAATATATTGGATGCGCAAAGTTTTTATATCAAGTCATGTTAATGAAACTGGCTGAATACAAACGCTGCAGTCTTCTAAACCATTGTAAAGACGTTAGGTTCAGTTAAGAAATATAAAGTAAAGTAAAGTTGAGATATGTTAAAGAAAATAAATATCAACATTATCTAAGGTTACGAACTGACCAATGATATTAATGACCCAGTGAACGAATGATTGTACACCAGACATCAACACATCACGAACGACAGAAGAACTAGATTCTAATGTTGTTGTTGTTGTTTCGAATGCCCACAACGAGTAGGCTACTGTTATGTGCACCCTGATAAGGGCGTTACGTGACGGGTTGCAGTAGCTTTCCTCACTTCCCGAGACGCTGATGAAGGTGGACCGGGGTCCTCCAGGCGGTTGTGCTTTGCTTGGCTTCATCTGCGTGTCGCTCACTACTACATCGATCACGTTGAACCTCACGTTGTTAGCCAGACTGTTGCCCTCGACAACAGCCCGTTTCCAGGACGATCAATGAGGAGGTCAGGTGAGGGTCTTGGCTGGTATATTTCTCCTGACCCTGGCTAACATTCTCTGATCAGTGCGTGTTGTCTGACCAGACGTTAGCCTCATCGTCCCATCAGGTGTGGATCTCGGCCAGTATATTTCTCCTGACCCTGGCTAACATTCTCTGATCAGTGCGTTTTGTCTGACCAGACGTTAGCATCATCGTCCCATTCTAATGTTCAGATTGATAAATAAAGATCATGGACAAACATAAAACCAGGACGTAAAATAAAAATGGAAGAGTTACTTACGGACTTCTGAACTTTAAATTTGTACTTTAGATTTTTTACTGTAGTTTAAATGGTTTTTGGTGGCAGCATGTTATAATATAGAGATACATACAAAGCAACAAGGAAGTTAACATATCGTGGGACAGAAAACCAGATTGCCAATGTATGTATTAATTGTTTTTAAAGTTATTGCCCAAGCGATGCTGGCCAGAACATAAGGCAGTTTTGTCTTGATAATGTTATATCCGCAGTATTTGGATTATAGTGAGGGAGATAATGCGCTGGTCATCAATCTTACTCTCTTTTCTACGAGTTACCTTGGATCGAGACGACTAGAGGAAACTCGGGATGCAGGCACACTGGTCTTACCTCCCGTGAGGGGATGATTACTAACGTATGGTCAGGCAAAATATACTGATTAGACATGTTAGTCAGGGTCATGCCAACATACTGGCCAAGACCCTCACCTCGGCTTTCTAGTAGCCCTCCCTGGAAACGGGCTGTTTTCATGGCAGCCTAGCTAGCGGGGTGAGGGATCGACGTGATCTCCGTAACAGCGAGTGACACGAAGATGAAGCCAAGCATAGCACAACCGCCTGGAGGACCCTGGTCAACCTTCATCAGCACGCATGTGAGGAAAACTACTGCAAACGGCCACTTAACGTCCTTTTCAGGTCGCACAAAAGAGTAACCTTCTCATTGTGGGCATTCGCAAACAACTACCTCCCGTGAGACCAGAGGTCGCTTGAAACTTGCCGGATTCGATCGCGCCCTGTTTCCGTTCATCACTGTGAGAGGCGAGTGTCTTAACCTCTTGACTACAACTTCTCCCCAGTATATACATAAGAACTTCAGAACATCACTACACAATGTAAAAGGTGGTATACATGAAACTGGACATAACTACACACAGTAAACATACGTACGATGCCCATGATGACGTCACTTCTGATGTAATCAGTACATATCAACCGTCAAGTTTGCAAAATTTAATTATTTCCCACTCATAGTCTCTCCAGCAGACCGTTGAAAACATGGCGGGTGTGATATGGAATTCGTCCAGAGTTGATCAGCGAGCGGTGATTCGGTTTCTAACAGCTGAAGGAGGTCGACCAGTTGACTTTCCTCGCATAATGCAAGGCAGTGTATGGTGACAAAAGTGTGGCGAACGTAAGTTCCGGCGGCGGTCTACCCGAATTGCTGCATTCATTTTGGCGATGGCATCTTCTGAAGGAACAATATGCGTCTGATCTGGTATCTGAAGATCGCTCGTTAACTCTTGGAGAAATGTACTGGCCGAGACCCTCACCTGATGGGAATAGAGGCTAACGTCTGGTCAGACAAAACACACTGATCAGAGAATGTTAGCCAGGGTCAGGAGAAATATACTGGCCTAGACCTCTTGTGGTTATCGAAAAGGCACGACAAACTGCGTTAGATGCCATCCCACCTTTCTACCCTGCGGGTTACATGTTTACGGAAAGGCTTCGGTGGTAACCCTGAGGCAAATTCTGCATCTTATGCTATCTCCAGTCGTCTCGATGAATGTCTTGCCACTGGCAAAAGGTAGCTTAGGCTCTGTGAGTGAGGTTGACAAAAGGCGCAGTTTCTTCCTCACTTTAATCCAAATAACCGCGCAAATCACCCGTTTCAGCGGACACAGCAAGAGATACGACTGTCCACACGGCTGAACAAAGAGAGTGGTCTTCATCACTTGTGATGGACAACTATTACTAGAATGTTCTCGCCCTGTCATGTTCCTAGCATTTGTGACTGCGTCTTCCGCTTTCTGCAACTCATCATTCCAATAGGGCTTACAATTTTTCCTTGCACACTTGGGATGGTTTCAGTGGCAGCTTGCATTATTGCTTTGCTTAGGCTTTCCACCATGGGCTTCATTTTGTTGTGCCGTGTGTTGATAGTTTCACACAGCCCATCTGTCAGGCTAGCAAATCTGTCCCAGTCGGCTCGTTTGTAATTCCAACGTGGGAGCGGTTTTGTTTCCCGTGGGCTTACTTCCATATCAATGTCTAGCCTAATTGGCCTGTGGTCGCTACCTGCCAATTGGTTTAGCACCTGGCGGGTTATTTTGTGGTGAATGTCCACTGTGGAGAAGGCCAAATCTGGAGTAGAGGTGGTATGCCATGTTCTAGAATAGAAGCTAGAGCTATCCTCCGGCCTATTGATTAGATAGAGATTTGTGTCTATCTGCAGTTGGAGTCTTTGACTTCCATACTCGCGAGCGATAGGTCTTAATTTGGTGGTCCGTACAGATTGAAGATGCGGATCTTCGTCTCTTGAGCCATTATGTCAACTCCTACCATTTCTGCTTGTCCGGTGTAATTGACAGATACCGCGCGCCTCGGTATGCCGTTACGGGTCAGTATCAGAACCCCTCCTTTGTGACCTTCTCTATCCAGGCGGAAGGCCTGGTATCCTCTGATTGAGAATTTATGGTTGCTGTTGAGGTGCGTTTCTTTGATACATGCCATGTCAATCTTACCTTCATGGAAGTGATGTGTAAGGGAAAGCTTTTTGTTAATGACTCCCTCCGAATTCCACTGTAGTATTTTGAGAGTCTTGAGTTTTTGGTTAATAGAAATTGCCCCATAGCCATGTGCCTTGACTCCACAACACATGGGTGGGTGACCATCAGTAGTCAAGGGTGGGCCCCTTCGAGGCGTGAGGCCCGGCACTCTTGCTGCCTGGCGGGACTCCGATGGATGAGCGCCATACTTTTTTCTGATCGGTTGTACTGTCATCATACTGCGATTTACGTTGCACTGTTTCGTTAAGCATGTGGCCCAGTGCATCCGATTTCACACAGGCGTTTCTGTAGGGATGCCCTCCTTAGCCCTTGGCTGTCCCCAGCCTTTCTGCAAGGCAGCAGTTGTTTGTGATCAGAGTTGTCTCTCTTATGGAAGTTGTCTTACAGGACTAACGAGTCTTCACTACTCGTGTCTATATGGTGCGGTGATGATATATGAGATATGATATATGATATGGACTATGTACTGTTTTGTATTAACCCGGAAGAGAGGCAGTCCAGTGTGTCTGTATCCCAGGATCGTCACGTCCTGAAAGAAACGTAGCATATGAATGTGAGTGGGGTATCTCTTTGCTCCCTTTATTTTCTCGGCTTCTCTGCAGTGATGGTACTCCTAGCATTCCCCGCCACCTGGGAGGTTGACACAATAGGGCAGATGTGCAATGTCCGCTAGCCTGCATCTCTTCTGCGTCCATTGGTATGGCTAATAGCATACAGAGGTAGAGATCGAGGCAGAAGTGCATTTAGCCAGGGGACTCGCCTGGTAATGTCACGGAGATGTTGTTCGCCTGGCCTGCGGACATATCTCATGCTCATGGATTGAGTCTCGACAGTTCACAGTGAGGTCGCTGCTCTACTGTTTTCGACACCCCGACCAAGAACTAAGTCTTCTGTTGGTGGTTTCGCACCTCATCGCCGTATGGGGTGAATATAGAGCAGCTGCCCGACCGCTTTGTTCGGCGGCGGCAGAGACCTCTTTCTGCGGCTCGACCGGGTAGGGCTGAGGCACGAGCCCCAGGTCCCGACCTTATCGAAGCCTCCCATCGCAGTGGTACTGAGATTTTGGGCGGGATTCCGGCTTAGAGGCGTTCGGCCGTAATCCCTCACATGGTAGCCTCGAGCCTTTGGCTTATCAGCGTGGTACGTGAACCAAAATGTCTGCGGCTCCGCTCGAATTGAGCAGGATTACCGTAGCAACGCCCTGTCATTAGTAGGGTAAAACTGACCTGTCTTCCGAGAGTCTATTACCAGCACCCGTTCACTAGTAGACCGGACGAATTAATAGAGGGCTTTTATGTTTGTCAATGACCAGGTATCTCAAACCTGCGGTTTCTGCGGGGTTAAAACACGATTTCCGTAGCGTTCTTTCATTAGAAGGTTAAAGAGCTGATCTGTCTTCCGTGGGTCTAATACCAGCACACGTTCACTATTATAACCAACGAAAGTGCTCTCGATTTGCCAGTCATTCTACAGTATTGGCGTGTTGAGTCAAATTAAGTTCCACTCCTGGTGGTGCCCTTCCGTCAATTCCTTTATCGAACACTAGATGCGAGACAGTCAAGCTACCGAGAGGATAGCCCCAGATTTTCGAGGGTCTAATTCCAGCACCCGTTCCATATTAGACCCAACGAGAGTGCTCTCAGCCTGTCAATCATTTCAGTGTTTGGCCGTGTTGAGTCAAATTAAGCCACAGGCTCCACTCCTGGTGGTGCCCTTCCGTCCATTCCTTTAAGTTTCAGCTTTGCAACCATACTTCCCCCGGAACCCAAACACTTTGGTTTCCCGGAAGCTGCCCGCAGAGTCATCGAAGCAACTCCTGCGGATCGCTAGTCGGCATCGTTTATGGTCAGAACTACGACGGTATCTGATCGTCTTCGCGCCTCTGATTTTCGTTCTTGATTAATGAAAACATTCTTGACAAATGCTTTCGCAGTAGCTCGTCTTGCGGCGATCCAAGAATTTCACCTCTAACGCCGCAATACGAATGCACCCGTTTGTCCCAGTTAATCATTACCTCTAGTTCCGAAAACCAACAAAATAGAACCGAGGTCCTATTCCATTATTCCATGCACCATTATTCAGGCAGCCGAGGCCTGCTTTGAACACTCTAATTTTTTCAAAGTAAACGCGCCGGCCACCCAGGGCGCTCAGCGAAGAGCACCCGTGGGAGAGAGCCGGTAGACGGTAGGACTGGAGACAACGGGCAGTGAACCGGCGCGAGCCGGACCGCCCGCCTGCTCCTGAGATCCAACTACGAGCTTTTTAACTGCAACAACTTTAATATACGCTATTGGAGCTGGAATTACCGTGGCTGCTGGCACCAGACTTGCCCTCCAATAGATCCTCGTTAAAGGGTTTAAAGTGTACTCATTCCAATTACGGGGCCTCGAAAGAGTCCCGTATTGTTATTTTTCGTCACTACCTTACCGTGCCGGGAGTGGGTAAGTTGCGCGCCTACTGCCTTCCTTGGATGTGGTAGCCGTTTCTCATGCTCCCTCTCCGGAATCGAACCCCGATTCCCCATTACCCGTTACAAACATGGTAGGCATGTCACGTACCATCGACGTTTGATAGGGCAGACATTTGAAAGATGCGTCGCCCGCACATGAGGCCATGCGATCAGCACAAAGTTATTCAGAGTCACCAGTGGGGACGCTGCAACCCCGCGAGGGGAAACGACGATTGGTTTTGAACTAATAAAAGCGCTCTTTCCGCGAGTGTCGGAGCTTGGTAAGCATGTATTAGCTCTAGAATTGCCACAGTTATCCAAGTAGGATCGTGTCATCTATGGAACCTCAACTGATTTAATGAGCCATTCGCGGTTTCACCGTGAGACAGTGTGAACTTAGACATGCATGGCTTAATCTTTGAGACAAGCATATGACTACTGGCAGGATCAACCAGATATCTGCCGGAGACGTACGAACCACACACACCGGTCGGCGGAGGACGGGTGTGTAAAAAGCCTCACTGGGACGGCCGCAGCGACCGACTGACGGACGGACGGTTGTTCCGTCCCTCACTCCGTCGACCTAGGACCGCCTGACAGGGGCCCCTACACACACCAGACGACCGACCAACCAGGCTGGATCGGGGAGGGATGGCAGCGCTCTGTGCAGAACGGATCCCAACGACCCCGGCGATGAATTTCACAGGGACTGGAGACGATATTTTGTCTGCCGGCCTGCCCTTCTCCCGATGGTTGGTCGGGCGAGAACAGGGCCTTTAGGCAGCATTCCTGCTTTCCATTTGCCGGTCACAAGCTCTTTGACAACCAGCGAGACGAAATGTCGAGTTCTGCTATAAGCCTTCGAAAAAGCACCACTGACTGTCAAAGTTTCTCGATACGGGCCACAGTAACGCACCTCTGCCGAGGGCACGACACCACAAACCGCGTCCCGCTACCTAGCCGGGGAGAGGCGGGCGAGCGTTTTGGGCAAGCCCGCGCTATCGCTCCGTCTGGCGGGACTGAGATCGCTGTACGAACACTGGTTGAGTCAATCGCGGCCGGCGAGAGAACTACCCCAGATGTTTACGTGGAAATGATTCAGTTTCCTGGCATGACTTCTGTAAACTGTCCATGTTTCGTATGCTTACAGAAGGGTGGTTAGCACAACATCACGATTAACATTGATCTTTGTGGCGACACTGATTCCTTGCTGGTCCCAAACGTTTGCTCGTAGTTTTCAAATAGAAGCACTGGCCTATAAAATAATGGTGTGGGCATCAGAGTCACTATTCGCTGTTCTGGTGAGGCTACCACAAAGGTAAGTAAAGCTATCAATTGTTTGTATGCGATGGTCCGTTACAGAGATATTTTGGTTACCGGTAGAGCTTTCCGGGCGCAGATAGAAATATTACCTTCGTATTCTTGGTGTTGACTGCAAGACCAAACTTAGTCCACGTTATGGAAAACTCCTCCATAGCTGTCTGCTTATCCTAAGGTCATCAGCAAAAAAGGAAATTTAAGATGTTTTCTTCTTTTACCTTTGTGAGAGACCTTAGGCGCCTACACATAGGAGCAAGGAAGTGATAGTCCTATACAAATCATTAGTTACAACTAGATTAAAGTACTGTGTTCAGATGTGGAGTCCTTGTTGTAGATGAGAAATACACATGCTGGAAAGGATACAAAGAAGAGTGACAAAGCTGATAGTGGGATTCCGGAGTTACAGTTATGAGACAGACTCAGAAACACTGCTCTGCTTTGTCTTTAAAAGAGAAGAATTCGAGGTGATTTAAGATAACATATAGGATAAATTAGACTATAATTTGTTTTTCAAAGTGCAGCCGCTTCAAGAATAAGAGGACACATCTACATATTAATAAGAACAAAGGTTCAGATTAGATACAAGGAAATATTTTTTGTAGTCAGAGAGTGTTGAATGTTTGAAAGGCAGTGCCACAGGAAATGGTGGAGGCATTGATGATGAATACATTTAAAAGCATAATCAATTTAATCAGACATTGGTATTTCAACTGAACTGTTAAACACACTAATTGGTTAAGATGGAAGATACAAGAGATACCAGCCGACGAAGAAAGGCTATACAGTCATGTTACTGTAGAAGAAAGATACGTGCGCATGTACGCGTTTTAAATAAATATTCTTTAAATTAGTTCCTGGGGAAATTTTGAACAAGATCATACTAGAGATATTACATGAAGCCACAGACAAAAAGCTACGACAAAAAGCTGAGACAAGAACGGGTAGGCTAATGTCCAAAATATGTCATGTACAAACCAGATAGATACAATCAATCAAAAGTACACTTAGGCGACCAGAGCCCGTCGCGTCTAATGACCACGTCTGATGCCGCGTCCCAAGCGGCCTGTAGTTCTGTTTAGGAGGTGGCGATCTGTTTTATCCAGGTGTTGCGAGGGCGGCCATGAGGACGTCTCCAGGATGAGCACACCTTCTTCCCGTAACTTGCCCCCACAGCCTGTCGGTGCATCTCGAGGGTTGGGACTTCCCGAGAAAGGCGAGCAACGTGACCGAAGAGGGAGAGACGACGGAGATCAATCGTTGAGACAATGCCTGCAAGTTGAGTACGTGGAACTTCTTCGCTGTTGGAAATCATGTCATGTCAGACGATCTCGAGAATGAGCCTCTGGTTGCGCAGGTGGAAGGCCTCTAGACACTGCCGATCTTGCTGAAGTAGTGCCCAGGACTCGAAGCCGTACAGGAGAATCGGGACAATGCAGGGGGAGTAAATGCGAAGCCTGGTCTCTAGGGAGAACCTTCGCAGGGACCAGACTCTTCGGAGCGAGTGCATGGATGAAGCCGCTAAGACCATCCTACGTGTGATGTCGTGGCTGCTGCGTGCGTCAGAGGACTGCCTGCTGCCGAGGTAGACGAAGTCCTCGGTGGCTGGAACCGGGTTGTCGTTCAAGGTATGCTCAGCACAGAGAGGCCCCTGCTGAGGTTTTGGATTTTCGTCTTCGTCCAGGAAATGTGCAAGCCTCTGTGGGTAGCCGATCGACCCAGTGCTTCTAGGCGGCCTACCAGGGCCTGAGACTCGTAGCCCGGTAGGACGACGTCATCAGCGTAGACAAGATCGGTTACCTGGGAGTCACCGACGCGGATCCCTGGGTTGTGTTCAGAAGACTGTGGGAGGATCCAGTTCATGGCACAGCATGAAAGTGCAGGGGCGAGGAAGCAGCCGTGTCGCACATCAGATGATGTAGAGATCCCACCCAAGCCGAATTTTGACGCTGGTGTGGCTGTGAAGCTACTCATGTAGGTTCAGCAGGGGTCTTGGATACCCACGCATTGTAGGGCCTTCAATAGGACGTGTGTGTCCACAGAATCATGACAGGCCGTAGGTCAACGTTGGTAACGTGAAGAGGACGGTTAAACTCGCGCTGCAGTTCCGTGAGGAGAGGGAGAGCGAGAATGGCATCAATGGTGGAGCGAGATGCTGTGAGCCCTGATTGTTGGGGACGACGATGGTGGAGCGAGAAGCTGTGAGCCCTGATTGTTGGGGACGACGATGGTGGAGCGAGAAGCTGTGAGCCCTGATTGTTGGGGACGAGGATGGTGGAGCGAGAAGCTGTGAGCCCTGATTGTTGAGGACGACGATGGTGGAGCGAGAATCTGTGAGCCCTGATTGTTGGGGACGACGATGGTGGAGCGAGAAGCTGTGAGCCCTGATTGTTGGGGACGACGATGGTGGAGCGAGAAGCTGTGAGCCCTGATTGTTGGGGACGACGATGGTGGAGCGAGAAGCTGTGAGCCCTGATTGTTGGGGACGACGATGGTGGAGCGAGATGCTGTGAGCCCTGATTGTTGGGGACGACGATGGTGGAGCGAGAAGCTGTGAGCCCTGATTGTTGGGGACGACGATACGTCATTAACAGGGGCTACAGTCTGGAGATGGGCACATGTGCGAAGACCTTACAGGGGAAGGACAGTGGGGTAATCGGCTTGTAATTGTCGCATTCCAGAGGGGAGCCCTTTCCCTTTTACAAGGAAATTATTAATCCGTCGCGCTATGCCGCGGGCATTTGGCCAGTGTTTCACACCGTTGCGATGAGTTGGTGCAGGGTGGAGGTAATAACTTAACTTAACGTCTTTATACTGGTTTAGAAGACCCTGCAGAGTCTGTATACAACCAGTTACATTTACATCACCTTGCTCTAAAAGCTATGCGCATCCAGTTTATTCTTAAATGCATTAACTGTCCCTGCCTCCACTACCTCCCCTGGCAATGCATTCCAAGCAGACACCACTCTCTGACTACAAAAATATTTCCTAATATCTAACCTGGACCTCTCATTAGTCAGCTTGTAGCTATGCCCTCGTGTTATTGTGGGTGGCTGTATTTAAAAAAAAACTTGTTATAGTCTAATTTATCGATTCCTCTGATCATCTTATAAACCTGTATTAAGTCACTACGAATTCTTCTCTCTTCGAGACACTGTAGGCCGGTTTTTCTGAGTCGTTCCTCATAACTGTAGTTCTGGAATCCCACTCTCATCTTTGTCGCTCTTTTTTGTATTCTTTCTAGCATGTTTATGTCTCCTCTATGATAAGGACTCCACACCTGTACACAGTACTCCAATCTAGGTCTAACTAAAGCTTTATACATTTTGACGATCACTTCCTTGCTCCTATGTTTAATATTTCTTTTTATCATATCTAACATTGCATTTGCCTTTTTCACTGCTACCTTAACTTGCTCACTCACCTTTCCTGTATGATCTATTATAACACCTAGGTCCCTTTCCTTATCTATCTTTCTAATATTGTTTTCTCCCATTCTGTAATTATGTTCCATATTGGATCTACCCATGTACATTTATCTACATTAAACTCCATTTACCAGCTTACAGACCATTCTCGAATTTTATCTAAATCCGACATCAATATATCCACTTCCGCTTTAGATGAGACACTACTGTATAGTTTTGTGTCATCAGCAAATTTTGCAATCATGTATCCCATATCAATGTCTAAATCATTTATAAATATCAAGAACAAAATTGGTCCCAAAACCGAGCCCTGTGGCACACCACTTTTCACTTCACACCACTCAAAGTACTCCTTATTTATGCCCACCCTCTGCCTTCTTCCCGCTAACCAATTTTCAATCCATTTGGCAACTTCCCCACCTATTCCATGTGAATTTAACTTGCGAAATAATCTTTGATGAGGTAATCGTGCAGGATTGTGACCATCGGGTTCAGGGTGGTGGTCATTGTGTCCAGGGTGGTGGTAATGAGTCCATAAGGTGATCATTGGGTCTAGGGCGGTGGTCATCGAGTCCAGGGTGGTGGTCATCTAGTCCAGGGTGGTGGTCATCGAGTCCAGGGTGGTGGTCATCGAGTCCAGGATGGTTGTCATCGAGTCCAGGGTGGTGGTCATCGAGTCCAGGGTGGTGGTCATCGAGTCCAGGGTGGTGGTCATCGAGTCCAGGGTGGTGATCATCGAGTCCAGGGTGGTGGTCATCGAGTCCAGGGTGGTGGTCCTCGAGTCCAGGGTGGTGGTCATCAGGTCCAGGGTGGTGGTCATTGTGTCCAGGGTGGTGGTCATCAAGTCCAGGGTGGTGGTCATTGTGTCCAGGGTGGTGGTCATCGGGTCCAGGGTGGTGGTCATCGGGTCCAAGGTGGTGGTCATCGGGTCCAGGGTGGTGGTCATCGGGTCCAGGGTGGTGGTCATCAGGTCCAGGATGGTGGTCATCGGGTCCAGGGTGGTGGTCATCAGGTCTAGGGTGATGGTAATTGGGTCCAGGGTGATGGTCATTGGGTCCAGGGTGATGGTCATCGGCTCTAGGGTGGTGGTCATCGGGTCCAGGAACTTTAAAAGCTCAGGGGGAATAATGTCGGGGCCCGCGGTCTGCCGTCTTTCAGTTTGTCTATTGTTGCCTTTACCTCGCCAATCGTCAGGACTGATGTCAGCGTCAGGGCTTATGTCAGCGTCAGAGCTGGTGTCAGCGTCAGGACTGGTGTCAGCGTCAGGAGTTGCTGTAAGGGACCACGGAGTAGATCTAGCGAGAAGGGGCAGGGGGGTGGTTCAAGGCTGCATTGTAATGTTCGATCCACCTGCTAGCTATTTCCTCTCTAGTGGTGCAGGGGCATCCATCGGATTTATTCAGGCATTCAGGGGTGCCAGAGTGACGGGTTGGAGGTAAATGGGGGGGGGGGGGGGTGTCGTAGGATCGGAGCTGAGAGCCTATATTGCGCAGTATGTCGCTCTCATGCCGTTGCGCACTACACCTTCATCAGCTGTCGGCTATAGAGTTGTAATGCTGTTCAATGTCTTTCTTGGCGGCTGTACGGAATTTGTTCTGTAAGCGTCGCCGTTTCCGGTGGTCGACCATGGCCCTAGCTGAGCTCTTTTCCTATAGGATTTCTAGGGTGGACACTGTCAGCCAGGGTTTGCGGATGTTCTTTCTATGACCCAGAACTGTGTCGGCAACTTAGTGGATGGTCTGGACAACGATGGGCCAGGCAGTTTTAGGGTCATCAGGAAGAGTACACAGAGCAGCAAATTTGCTGTCTATTGATGCGGCATATTGGGATGCCAGACTAGGCTTGGTACGCAAGGATTCCGTGTAGTATCTGACAACTAATGCCGTCTTTTTGTGGTATCTTGGCAGGACGGCCTCTCTAGCCACGAGGAGAAGATGATCAGTTCTGGCAGGGGCCTCGGCTGCACAATGAACCCTGTACGGTCTGATGAGACTCGGGTTTCTAGACAGGATTTGATCCAGCTCCTTTCTGGTTCTGTGATTGTTTGAGATCCATGTGAACCGGTGGGATGCCTTCTATCTGAACCTGGTTCCCGTTATCCTGATCCCAAAAGAGGCACATAATGAGGGGAATCTAAAAGTGTTGTTGTTCGGCGTTCCACTACCGTATAAGCCCACGATGGACTCCAGGCCCTTCCGGTAAGTTCCCGTGGTGTTACTGAAGTCACCGAAGATGGTAAGCTCGTTGTGAGAGGGAACTGTATGGGTGGAGGAGTGAAGTTGGGAGTAGAACATGTCCTTCTGGTCGGTGTGGGAGACATCCGTAGGGGCATACACAACCACGACGGATATGTATCCGTTTCTGTGTTGGAGACATCCGTAGGGGCATACACAAAAAAGATGGATATGTATCCGTTTCTGTGTGGGAGACATCCGTAGGGGCATACACAACCAAGATGGATATGTATCCGTTTCTGTGTTGGAGACATCCGTAGGGGCATACACAACCACGACGGATATGTATCCGTTTCTGTGTGGGAGACATCTGTAGGGGCATACACAACCACGACGGATATGTATCCGTTTCTGTGTTGGAGACATCCGTAGGGGCATACACAACCACGATGGATATGTATCCGTTTCTGTGTTGGAGACATCCGTAGGGGCATACACAACCACGACGGATATGTATCCGTTTCTGTGTTGGAGACATCCGTAGGGGCATACACAACCACGACGGATATGTATCCGTTTCTGTGTTGGAGACATCCGTAGGGGCATACACAACCACGACGGATATGTATCCGTTTCTGTGTTGGAGACATCCGTAGGGGCATACACAACCACGACGGATATGTATCCGTTTCTGTGTGGGAGACATCTGTAGGGGCATACACAACCACGACGGATATGTATCCGTTTCTGTGTGGGAGACATCCGTAGGGGCATACACAACCACGACGGATATGTATCCGTTTCTGTGTGGGAGACATCCGTAGGGGCATACACAACCACGATGGATATGTATCCGTTTCTGTGTGGGAGACATCCGTAGGGGCATACACAACCAAGATGGATATGTATCCGTTTCTGTGTGGGAGACATCCGTAGGGGCATACACAACCACGACGGATATGTATCCGTTTCTGTGTTGGAGACATCTGTAGGGGCATACACAACCACGACGGATATGTATCCGTTTCTGTGTGGGAGACATCCGTAGGGGCATACACAACCACGACGGATATGTATCCGTTTCTGTGTGGGAGACATCCGTAGGGGCATACACAACCACGACGGATATGTATCCGTTTCTGTGTGGGAGACATCCGTAGGGGCATACACAACCAAGATGGATATGTATCCGTTTCTGTGTGGGAGACATCCGTAGGGGCATACACAACCACGATGGATATGTATCCGTTTCTGTGTGGGAGACATCCGTAGGGGCATACACAACCAAGATGGATATGTATCCGTTTCTGTGTGGGAGACATCCGTAGGGGCATACACAACCACGACGGATATGTATCCGTTTCTGTGTTGGAGAGATCCGTAGGGGCATACACAACCAAGATGGATATGTATCCGTTTCTGTGTTGGAGACATCCGTAGGGGCATACACAACCAAGATGGATATGTATCCGTTTCTGTGTTGGAGACATCCGTAGGGACATTTACAACCAAGATGGATATGTATCCGTTTCTGTGTGGGAGACATCCGTAGGGGCATACACAACCAAGATGGATATGTATCCGTTTCTGTGTGGGAGACATCCGTGGGGGAATATACAACCACGACGGATATGTATCCATGTCGGAGTTGGAGACATCCGTAGCGGCATACACAACCACGACGGACATGTATCCGTTTCTGTCGAAGTGTAACGTACATAAGTTTGTCTGAAATAGGGTAGGAGGTGGAGAGGTTATTCATGGGAGGGGCACGCCATTATGGCGTGATTTACCACCGGTAAAGAGGGTATCTCCGGCTGTGAAGATAAATAGATACACTGAGAATAATAATAATAATAATAATAATAATAATGCAGCGATTAGGCGTTTGAGGCCCGTTGCGTCGGTCGGCCACATCCATGACCCACAGCTGTGGCGTGGTTCCAGGCCTTGCCCAGGGTGGTGGAGGAGGTTGCTACTTGCTGGAGCCATACTGTTCGGGGATGACCTCTTCTCTGCCACCAGCCGGTCGGGAAGACTTTTGGCGCTGAGGAACGACTTGAGTAGTATCTTGTGGGCGGGCATTTCCTGACCCAGCCGTACAACATGAACGAACAAAGAATCTCAGCGCCGGTCAAGTGTTTCTGAGATTAGGTGGAGGCCTGTTTTACGAGAGACCTCCACTTTGCGGATGTAGTCATGCCATCGGATGTCCAGAATACGCCGCTGGTTGCGCATGTGAAAGGCTGCCAGTCTCGGCATGTCATGTTTCAGCAATGTCCAGGTTTCGAAGCCGTAAAGCAGGACTGGGAGGACGCAGAACTGGTAAATGCGGATTTTTTGTCCCAATGGAGATCTTCCCATTACTCCCCACACGTCGGAGGTCGTGCATAGAATAATAGTTGAACAAAATGTATTACGGAACTCTCCACTTTATATCGGATTCGTGAGATATGTAAAAAGTATATCAAGTCAGTTTTCACTGGTCATCCCTACTCAAACATCAGCATAGAAACAAAACGGCATCTGACAGACATTCAATTCTTACCAACTAGATGACGTCAGTGCTAAATCGTGCGTCTAAGCGAAGCAAATGAAATGAGAATTGCAACCTGTGAAAGGAGATGCCTGAGAAAAATCGTCAACGTCTCCAGAAAAATCGTCAACATCGCCACAAAAATCGTCAACGTCTCCAGAAAAATCGTCAACGTCTCCAGAAAAATCGTCAACGTCTCCAGAAAAATCGTCAACATCGCCACAAAAATCGTCAACGTCTCCTGAAAAATCGTAAACGTCTCCAGAAAAATCGTCAACGTCTCCAGAAAAATCGTCAACGTCTCCAGAAGAGACAGAATAAAAAATGCCGACATCAGAAGAAATTGTGAGAACAGCATTCTCCCAAGAAAACATGCATAGACAGAAAAAGGCTAAGTGGGTTGGTCATCTCATGAGAATGACACCAGATCGGCTTCTGTTAAAACAAACAACAGTAGGAGGTCGGAGTTTAGAGCAAAGAGAAGTCTACGAGACAAACTGTTAGACAACATCAAAGACATCCTTTACCAGCATGGACTCACAACAATCAGAGCAACACATCTGGCTCCCCACTACGCCTAGATAGTTGTTGTTGTTGTTGTTTCGAATGCACACAATGAGTAGGTTTACTCTTTTGTGTGCCCTGAAAAGGACGTTAAGTGGCGGGTTGCAGTAGCTTTCCTTACATCCCGAGCATGCTGATGAAGGTGGACCGGGGTCCCCCAGGCGGTTGTGCTATGCTTTGCTTCATCTGCTTGTCGATCACTACTACGGATATCATGTCGATTCCCCCCCCCCCCCCAACCCTGTTAGCCAGGCTGCCAAGAGAACAACCCGTTTCCAGGGAGGGCTACGAAAAAGCCACTGTGCGGGTCTTGGCCAGTATGTTTTGCCTGACCCTGGCTAATCTGTCTGATCAGTGTGTTGTGCCTGAACAAACGTTAGTCTTCCTCCCCACCTAGATAGTTAGTTGCTTAGTTAGTTGCCCATCCCAAGCGATTATGGCGACATTAACGGCGGTTTGTGTATTTGCGCTGCATTTTGATTAAAGTGAGTAAGAAACTGAGCTGGTCATCAACTTCACTCTCTGGTCCCGAGTTACATTGGACCAGTGGCAAGACATAAGTTAAGCGACTGGAGATAACTCAGGAAACAGCTGATGCAACTACACTTTATAAAACACATTTATATAATAGGCGTGTTCAAATAAAACCGGACCTAACTACAATAAATGAACATAGAGCGATGAATGTCAACTGGTCGACATCCTTCAGCTGTTAGTAACCGAATCACCGCTCGCTGATCAACTCTGGACAGATTCCGTATCACACCTGCCATGTTTTCAGTGGTCTGCAGAGCAAACTATGAGACGTAGGATAATGACAGTTTGCAAACTTGACGGTTGGTATGGGCTGTCTACATCAGAAAGAACATCAACATGTGTCTTGCTGCAGTTTAGTCCGGTTTCATTTGAACACGCCTCGCAGGATCATGTGTTTTGTTATCATCTTCCTGTTTAACATTTCCCAGTCTTGTCTGAACTATATTTTCGCGCAAACTACACAAGTACCAGGCACAACAAAAGACAATTTCCCGATACATCACTTAGACAACTCTCGGCATATTTACACCAAACATTCGCGGCAAGACCTTTATCTCGTACCCACCGTCACAGGTGTTAACCGAACTCAAACTTCAACAAGCGATTAGCTTTTTGTTTAGCCTCCTGTGTTCAATCTGCACCCCAGGTGTGATCCCGTCCGAAAAACGAGGTTTATTTACATGGCAGGGATCGTGAGTTTTCGGTATATTTTTTCGTGAATTCATCAGCTAAATAGTTCGTCATTCAACATGGACAATCTGTCCCTCCTGTGTTGATGACGGATGTCTTTCTTCTTTGTTGCTAGTGAAGATCTTTGTGTGCTTCCAGTTGTGGACTCTATTTAAAGTGAGCTATGCTCTTCGTTTTTGATGTCTCGTGAGGGGCACGAGAATGTACGATCAAGCCCGGGATCCAATGTCCGACCCACCGATCCAATCGGTCCGAACCACCGATCCAATCTGTCCGACCCACCGATCCAGTTTGTCCGACCCACCGATTCAATTTGTCCGACCCACCGATGCAATCGGTCCGAACCACCGATCTAATCGGTCCGAACCACCGATCCAATCGGTCCGAACCACCGATCCAATCTGTCCGACCCACCGATCCAATCGATCCTGACTACCGATCCAGTCGGTCCGAACCACCGATCCGATCTGTCCAAACCACCGATCCAATCTATCCGACCTCTCAATCGAATCTACCGGAACTGTCAATATAATCTGTCCGACCATTCATATAATCTGTCCGACCCATGCATCTAACCTGTCCGTCCCGTTCATCTAATCTGTCCGACCCATTCATTTAGTCTGTTCGACCCATTCATCTAATCTGTCCGACCCATTCATTTAGTCTGTTCGACCCATTCATCTAATCTGTCCGACCCATTCATCTAATCAGTCCGACCCATCAATCCAATATGTCCACCATCTCAATCCAATCTGTACGACCTCTCAATCTAATCAACCTGAACCGTCCATCTAATATGTCCGACCCATTCATCTAATCTCTCTGACCCATTCATCTAAGCTGACCGACCCATCAATCCAATATGTCCGCCCTTTCAATTAAATCTGTCTGACGTCTCAACCTAATCTACCTGAACCTAATCTGTCCAACCCATCGAGCCAATCTCCCCGACTCTCAATCTAATCTGTCCGACCCACCGATCCAATCGACGTGGGCTGGGTTCGATCCCCATCACAGCACCGGCCGTTACCCCTTGGAAGAAAACCCGTAGCAAAACCAGGAGGAAGTAGACCTTTAATTGAAATGCATGCCGAACTCGGATACACTGGGCCGACATGCGCAACATAAAAGCATAGTGCAACGCACACCGCTAATATGTCCGACCTACCGATCCAACATTCCAAACCGTAAATGCTATTTGCCTTGCACATCAAAACAATATATATGATGCAAAAATGTAATCTGTTCAGCGTGCCCGTTAATAAATAACTAAAAACCCGTCAGCTTCCTGGGGAGCACAGGCCTTCAACAAATAAACGACAAGTCCGCGGGTCCTGTATAACCCGTTACAGCTATACCTGGACCTCTATAAATGTAGAACGAACATTACAGTAATGAGGAAAGTATCATTTACATTTATAAATTAATTAATACAAGTAAGTAGTATGTCCTTCATATAACGTCGCTTTTTATAACCGACACCTATTTGAATGTTATAAGTTACTTGACAAGTACGGTAGGTTTCCATTACTTTCTGTTCCGTGAAAGAGCAATCACCCGGGAAAAAAACAGTGTCTTCCAGGACACGGTGGGAATCAAACCCGGTGAGTTAGAATTGTGAAAACCGAGCGAGTTTAACCACTAGACCACGTAAATTAATCAATGTGAAGGAGAAATTAGACTATACCAAGTTTTTTTCAAAGTACAACCGCCTACTAGAAAAAGAGAGCACGGCTTCAAATTGTTTAAAGACAGGTCTAGATTAGATATTAGGAAATATTTTTTCTAGTCAGTGGTGAATGCTTGGAATGCATTGCCACAGTAAATAGGGGCGACAGAGGCAATTAATGCATTCAAAAATTTATTTCAGTTATTTTTAGTATTGTCCTAGTGAAATAAACTTGGAACAAGTTGCTGAGCCATGACCTACTTTACATAAACTACAGATGGCCATGGCTCAGCAGTGCAGCGCGCAGAGACCCAAAGCTGACTGCTAGCGGAACGGCCAGCGAACCAGGGTTACAATTCCCTTCTACACGTCCTAATTGGTGATCCTGCATTCAAGGCTACAATAGAACAGACTGGCTAAGGAGAAGCGATCGAAGAAGTAAGGATAAACCGGTACTCAAAAATGCCTGCTGAAGTTGGATGTGTCGGACCGTAAGGTGCAAGTATCACAGTCAAGCTGTAAACGACGACACAACGCATTCCGTTCTACATCCTGCCACTTGTAAAGCCTTGTTCAGGGCTTGGTAGCTGGAGAATGAGAACGAACGCAGAAGTAGAAGAAGAAGAAGAAGAAGAAGAAGAAGAAGAAGAAGAAGAAGAAGAAGAAGAAGAAGACGAAGAAGAAGAAGAAACTGGTTGTATACAGACTCTGTAGAGCCTTCTAAACCAGTATAATAAAGTTATATTAAAGAAAGGTAGTCTCATAGCAGACACTGAGATCGTGGATGGAGTGTTAGCGACTTCTTTCCACTAGTAAAAGTAAAGGCTTGTCCAATAGTAGTTACACTTCATTCGGGAAAAGACGTTGTTAGAGACTTCAGTATACCATGGTTGTTATTACATTACCTGACAGCATGGATAATGCCATGCTGCTGTAGAAACTGGATGCTTATCCTGAACCAACGTTGATGGATTCCAGAAATTCACTGCTGATTTCAAACAAAATGGCAGGAACAAGCGGAAGCAGAATGTTTGTCACCCCTAACAGTTCAAAAGTGGACTATTCTGTGACGTCACTATCCCCAAATCCGGCGCCAAAAATATATATCCGGTGCTAAAAATTTATATTTGATTTATTTGGGGTGAATTAAGGGACAGGTGCCAGAAGCACTCTAGAGAGGAATAAAGATAAGACTAAAAGCCGTAATAGTCGTGAAGGCGTTGCGATGAACGGATGAGTCACGGTAAAGGGGAAGATAAGGGGGCACGGAACAACACATTTGACTCCAGTCGAAGTTTGAACTTACATGGATTCGAACACGCTTCTGTTTCGCGCTTTCCTTCGTTTCCTGAAAAACCTCTCAGCTATAACTACGCCTGCGTAAAGATATTCCATCCTTTATCCTGCATCCCTGTTAATCCCCATGGGAATCCAAGCAGAGGGGAAAACGTCGATATGTTTTCGAATATATCTGGAATGGTTGGTTGGAACAGCTTGTGCTATGTCGCACTGGCAGTATGGAAACTAGCGTGTGACACACCTGACATACCCCAGAGGTCAGAATCGAGACAATAAAGTCATTAAGTGCAACGGTCGCTACTCTAGTAGTGTCTCGTTCTTCACTGAAAGGTACAAGGGGATCGTATGGTGAGTGTGTTTTAGGCTTCGTTTGTGGGATGCAGTGGGGAAACTATTGTCAGGATGAACTGGGAATGTCCAGACGGGGACTTATCCGCCGTGTGGGCGGCCATCCCTGAGTTTTGGTGGAAGTAAAACACACACACACACACACACAACATTACACAACATTACTTACACACTTAACTTAACTTAACGTCTTTATTCCGGTTTAGAAGACTCTGCAGAGTCTGTATACAACCAGTTTCATTTACATTACCTTGCTCTAAAAGCTGTACGCATCCAATTTATTCTTAATTGCATTAATTGTCTTTCCTCACAGCTGTAATTCTGAAATCCCACTATCAGCTTTGTCGCTCTTTTGTGTATTCTTTCCAGCATTTGTATATCCCCTTTATGATAAGGACTCAAATATACCTTCCTACCTACCCACTAACCCACTCACCCAACTACCTACCAACCTACCTACCTACACACACACATGTACGCACGCACACACACGTACTAGATTCATGAGGTCACAAAAATATTCGGTAAACGAGGTAAGAGAAAAACTCGATCAATGGGTTCAATCAAGTGAGGTGCTAGATTAATGAGGTAACACAATCACTAAATTAATAAGGTTGCATAAGCACTAGGTAAATCAGGTAATAGAAATATTAAATTAATGAGGTAACATATGCTTTAGGTCAGTGTTTCCCAACCGTTTCACACTCGCGGACCGGTGATAGCAGGAAAATGTGTTCGCGGGCAGGTGAAAATAGAGCAAAAATTGTTTACGGACTGGTGAAAATATAAAAAATTGTTCACGGACCTGTGAAAATTAAAAAAAAATAGTTCACGGATCGGTGAAAATAGAAAAAATTGTTCACGGACTGGTGAAAATATAAAAAAATAGTTCACGGACCGGTGAAAGCAGGAAAATTTGTTTTCGGGCAGGTGAAAATAGAAAAAATTGTTTACGGACTGGGGAATATAGTTTTCAAAAAATGTTAACATACCGGTGAAAATAGTAACAATATTTTGAGAACTGCTAAGACAGCAAAAAGAAATACCATTATTTGAAATATTTTGTTTATTTTCTACTTGAGGTAAATCAAATGACAGATTAACGCGTAACAAAAGCACACAATTAAGGAGGTATCACAAGTAATAGATTAATAAGCTCACCAGATTTATTACTGAATTAATGAGCTAAATTAGCAGAATAATAGATATCAGAAGAACTAGATTAATGAACTAAATCCGATTAATGAGTAACAGCAGTACTAGATTAATGAGCTAAATCACTAGATTAATGAGTAACAGAAGCACTAGATCAATGAGCTAAATCACTAGATTAACGAGTAACATAATTACTAGATTAATAAGCTAAATCACTAGATTAATGAGTAACAGAAGCATTAGATTAATGAGTAACAGAAGTACTAGATTAATGCGCTAAAACACTAGATTAATGAGTAACAGAAGTACTAGATTGCTGAGCTAAATCACCAGAGTAATAGGTAACAGAAATACTAGATTAATGACCTAAATCCACTGAGTAATTGGTAACAGAAGTACTAGATTAATGACCTAAATCACCAGAGTAATAGGTAACAGAAGTACTAGATTAATGACCTAAATCACCAGAGTAATAGGTAACAGGAGTACTGGATTAACGAGCTAAATCAACAGATTAATGGATGACAGAAGTAATAGGTAAAATAAGTAATAGGTAAGAGAAGTATTAGGTAAGAGAAGTATTAGGTAAGAGTGGAGAACTATTCTATTTTTATGACACTGCACCCAACACTATTTTAACAGGCAGAGATCCTGCTGAGTTTGGGGGGCACTTCTTGGTTTGAAAGAAAGATCTGCAAGCAATAACGGCATATATGGCTTGGCTTGGCTTCGTTCATTCTCAATCTCCCACTACCAAACACTGAAAGGGCTTAAGTAGCAGAATGTAGTCCAGAGAACGGAATGCGTTGTGTCGTAGTTTACAGTTTGACTACAATATTTGCACCTTTCGGTCCAACACATGCGACTCCAGCAAGCATTTTTTTAGAACCGGGTTAGCATTCCCTCTTCGATCCCTTCTCCTTAGCCAGTCTGCCCTGCTGCAGCCTGTTATCCAGGATCACCGCGTGGAGGTGTAGAAGGGTCTTGGCAGCTTTGGTTTGCTGGCCCTGACGCTAGCAGTCAGCTATGAGTCGCTGACCACTGCAGCTCATGCGCTGCTCAGCATCTTGATCCCATATATAATACACAAAACAAACGTTGGAATAATATATTTTCTCAGGGAACGAAAGAAGAAGAAGAAGATGAAGAGAAAGAAGAAGAAGAAGAAGCAGGGGGAAGAGGAGAGAAGGAATACAAGGTAGACGACAAAGAAGAAAGAGAAAAAGAAGAAGGAAGAGGTGTAGGTGGAGAAATAAAAGAAAGACTAAAAAAGAAGAAGAAAGAGAAGATGAAGGAGAAAGAGGAAAGGAGGAGAAATGCAATAAAGACGAAAAGAAGAAGACAAAAGAAGAAGGAGAAGAAAAGAAGGAACAAGAATAAAATGTAGACGGAAAATAAGAAAAAGAAGAATGAGGAAGAGAAAGCAGAAGACGAAAAAGAAAGAAAAAGAAAAAGAGAGAAGAAAAATAGGGGAAGAATAAAAAATAAGACGAAAATGAAGAAAAGAAGAAGAAGAGGAAAAACAAAAAGAAAAAGAAGAAAGAAGAGGAGGAGACATGAAAAGAAGAAGAAGAAAAAAGAAGAAGAAAACTAAAGAGAAATAGGATGAGGAGGAACAAAGGGAGGAAGAAAAAGAAGAAGAAAGAAGAGGCAGAGGAATAAAAGGAAGACGAAAATGAAAATAAAAAGAAGAAGAAGAATAAAGAAGAATACTAGGGTAAATAAAAGGAAGACGGAAAGTAGAAGGAGAAAAAGAAGAGAAAGAAGAAGAGGAAGAAGAAGAAATTAAAAGAAGAAGAAGAAAAAAGATGAAGAAGAAATAGAATGAGGAAGAACAAAATGAGGACGTAAAAGAAGAAGACGAAAAAGAAGAAGACGAAAGAAGAGGCAGAGGAATAAAAGGAAGACGAAAAGAAAAAGCAGAAAAAGAAGAAGAAAAACAAGAAGAAGAAGAAGAAGAATGCTCAAATCCTCTGGTACTACCAAACTTAAAAGTATCGTAATTGACCTTAGAAATTCTAGGCGGAAATCTCCACCAAGTCAGAACACTTCCATTCTAAGTCGTTGATTGTGCTTGTCTAAGCCACTGGAGACTTCCTGCTTTCCAGCATCTGTAGGCACGTCTCACCGCCAGATAAAACCTGAACAGGAAGCAGGCAAAGATGTTTTCTGCTACAAAAGTGACGGACTCACCGCAACCGACTAAGTTATCAAAGGCGAGACCTGCCAGCTTTATTGTCTCACAAAACAGTCAGACGGCTTGCACGGTCTTTCTCTATTTGGAGATTTAAAGAGAAAGGTTGGGTCTTAATCTTTAATGGCGAATACGTGCATGCAGCAAGGTCTGGATTTTCGCCGTAATGTTAAAACGGGGGTTTAACGGGTATACTGGATTACTGGGCGATCCGTCCCTAGGAGACGGTTACGCCGCCGCGGGTCCCAACTTCGTTTCCATTGACCTCTGTCTTGGACCACGGTGGACTAGTAGATGATAAGTTTCCCGTCTGTAGCATCGTAGATATTGTTTCTGAGTTGGAGGGAATCAGACCCAGAGCGTAGGTGGTCTTCCTCGTGGTCGTCTTCTGTCTCGTAGGTACCAGATTGCTGTCGCTGTTGCTCCAACGGTCATCAGTTCTCCGAAGCAGGTTACCAGCCCAGCAATGCGTTTCCTTGTCTGCTTCACCAATGCCATCTGCCGTACGTTGGTTTTGGAGCGTGAGGCCGATCATACGTACGTTGGTTTTGGAGCGTGAGGCCGATCATACGTCTCTCGAGAGAGGCTTGAGTCACTCTGAGTTTGGACTCAATTTCTTTTGTAAGAGCCCATGTTTCTTAACTTAACTTATCGTCTTTATACTGGTTTAGAAGACTAGACAGAGTCTGTACAACCAGTTTCATTTACATCACCTTGCTCTAAAAGCTATGCGCATCCAATTTATTCTTAAATGCATTAATTGTCCCCGCCTCCACCACTTCCTGTGGCAATGCTTTCCAAGCATTCACTAAAAAAAAATATTTCCTAATATCTAATCTGGATCTTTATTTAATTTGTAGCTATGCCCTCTTGTTCTTGTAGGTGGTTGTATTAAAAAAAACTTGTTATAGTCTAATTTATCCGTTTCTCTGATCATCTTATAAACCTGTATTAAGCCACCTCGAATTCTTCTATTTTCTAGACAATGTTGGCCGGTTTTTCTGAGTCTTTCCTCAGAACTGTAATTCTGGAATCCCACTATCAGCTTTGTCGCTCTTTTTTGTAACCTTTCCAGCATGTTTATATCCCCTCTATGATAAGGACTCCACATCTGTACACTGTACTCTAATCGAAATTTAACTAATGATTTATACAGTTCGACTATCACTTCCTTGCTTCTATGTTTAATATTTCTTTTTATGATACCTAACATTGCATTTGCCTTTCTCACTGAAACTTGAACTTGCTCACTTACCTTACCTGTATGATCTATTATGACCCATAGATCCCTTTCTTTTTCTATCCTTCTAATTTTGTTCTCTCCAATTGTGCAATTATATTCCATATTGGGTCTACCCATGTGGATGACTGTACATTTATCTACATTAAACTTCATTTGCCAGCTGACAAGACCATTCTCGAATTTTATTTGAATCCGACCTTAATATATCCACTTCTGCTTTAGATGAGACACTACTGCCTACCTATAATTTTGTGTCATCAGCAAATTTTGCAATCATGGATCCGATATCAATGTCTTAATCGTTTATATATATCAACAACAAAATTGGTTCTAAAACCGAGCCCTGTGGCACTCCACTTTTTACTTCCCATCAGTCAGAGTACACCGGATCTATGCCCACTCTCTGCCGTCTTCCCGTCAACCAATTTTCAATTCATTTGGCAACTACGCTACTTATTACATGTGATTTTAACTTTCTAAATAATATTTAATGAGGTACTGTATCAAATGCCTTTGCAAAATGTGGATAAATAACATCCACTGGCTTCCCTTATCTATCATTTTGGTAACCTCCCCCATGAATTCTAAAAGATTTGTTAAGCATGATCTCCCTCTAGTAAATCCATGCTGACTATTGTTTCTGCGGTATAACACATGCATGTAAAGCTGCGGAGTTGAATAGGGAGGCGCAAAAACTCTGGTCGAGGGAATGACCTTGTGCTGTCTTTATAGACGAGAAAGCCGCCAAATCCGAATGCCGACGTCTGGTTAGTTCTAGGAAGATATGCCGTACATGTATAGAATTCCCAGCGTTATTTTCAGCAAGATGACCAAAAGGCGTACATGTATAGAATTCTCAGCGTTATTTAAAGCAAGATGACCAAAGGGCGTTCATGTATAGAATTCAAAGCGTTATTTTCAGCAAGATGACCAAAGGGCGTACATGTATATAATTTCCAGCGTTATTTTTCAGCAAGATGACCAAAAGGCGTACATGTATAGAATTCCCAGCGTTATTTTCAGCAAGATGACCAAAGGGCGTACATGTATATAATTCCCAGCGTTATTTTCAGCAAGATGACCAAAGGGCGTACATGTATAGAATTCCCAGCGTTATTTTCAGCAAGATGACCAAAGGGCGTACATGTATAGAATGCCCAGCGGTATTTTTCGGCAAGATGACCAAAGGACTTCATGACACTGATCTACACTTTGCAATGACCTAGGGATTTTTACAATACAGTTCAGTTCAGTTCATCCAGTGAGCTCTTGCGATCGTTAGGGCACACCAGCTGACACCCCCCACAACGCTACGCCCCTCCTCTCTGTCTGCGGTTGCTTTTTGTGCCTTATCGGATCGTTGGTAAGCTCATTCAAGGATGTTGTCTTCCCATCGTTTGTAGATACCGAAGGTTTTTGTAGCTCGCTGGTTGTACATACTCCTGATCTGTCCTCTGACGCGTCCCTCTCTGTTGGACCAGCGTATGATTTCAAAGTTCCACAATCTGTACATCGCTAGTTTATCGACTGCAGTGTCTTCACTTAAAATGCTGTCGTTGATCAACTTCAAAACGGGCACGTCTGTCCATCGCAAATGTCCCAACTGGGTGTCCGTGATGCCGGTATGCCATCTCTTTCATTCCTGCAAACCTGAGCATTGCCAAGGTAGCAGCTCCACACAAGTTCCCGGAGGTTTTGGGACCTCTATGTCCACAATTTAATAAGGTCACAGCTAGCTCTTGGGGAAGAAAACTAACGTATGGTTAGACATGACATACGGGGACGTCGTGGGCTAGAGGGGACGGCGTGGGCTAGAGGGGACTACGTGGGCTAGAGGGGACGGCGGGGGCTAGAGGGGACGGCGTGGTCTAGAGGGGACGGCGTGGGCTAGAGGGGACGGCGTGGGCTAGATGGGACGTCGTGGGCTAGAGAGGACATCGTGGGCTAGAGGGGACGGCGTGGGCTAGGGGGGACATCGTGGGCTAGAGGGGACGTCGCGGGCTAGATGGGACGTCGTGGGCTAGAGGGGACGGCGTGGGCTAGGGGGCATGGCGTGAGCTAGTGGTTAAGTGATACAGCTCACAACCAGAAGGGAGCTGTGTTCGCATCCCCATCTCCCGCTTCCAAGACTTGAACAGGGCTTTGCGTGTAGCAGGATGAAATCCGAAGAACAGAATGCGTTGTGTCGCTAGTTTACAGTTTGACTGCGATATGTGCACCTTTCGGTACGACACATCCGTCTTCGGCAGGGCTTATTACTATTTTACTCTATCCAATTTTTCTTGAATTGTACTAATATATATTTATTTGCCTGGATGATTTTTCAAATAAGAAAATAAGAAAACATAGTCTAAGTTATTTGTTATTTTTATTCCGTATTGGAAGTCACGTTATTAATGTTGTTTGTTTGTTCGCCTTATAGTTATATTGTTCAAGGAAGTGTGCGTTGCACTACGTTTTTATTTTGCTCCTGTCGGCCCAGTGCATCCTACTTCAGCATACATTTTATGTCAGGGTCTGCTTCCATTTGCATTTTCTAAGGGCTTGCTTCCTCCGGATAACGGCCGGTGCTGTGATGGGGATCGAACACAGCACCTTCGAGTTGTGAGCCGTGCCACATAACCACTAGCCCACGCAGTCCCCATATTATTAATTAAAAGCTGCACATTAATAGAGGAATTCATAATCGCAAAATGTATATTTGACTAAACGTTCGTCAAGTTGGAAAAATTCATGAAACAAAAACATTTACCACGCCACAGTATAAATTGAATGCAATTTTACAAGTGACGGAATTAATTTTAGGACGTTACATTTAACTGTGGTTGTTGACTTTGAGAGCCTGTGATCATTTTGTTTGTTCGTCTTTAAATATGATTTTGTTGTGTATAGAGACATAAATGAATAAAGAACGTGTTGGTGTTATTGTTTGTGTTTGTGTGTGTGTGAGTGACTGTGTGTGAATGGGAGTGAGTGATTGTGTGTGAGAGTGTGATTCTGTGTGAGAGTGTAAATGTGTTAGTGTTTGTGTGAGTTAGTGAATATGTGTGTGTGTGATATGTATGTATATATATGTATATATATATATATATATATATATATATATATATATATATATATATATATATATATATATACACATATATGTATATATATAGAGAGAGAGAGGGGGGAGAGATAGAGAGGGGGGAGAGAGAGAGAGAGGGGAGAGAGAGGGAGAGAGAGAGGGAGAGAGAGAGAGGGAGAGAGGGAGAGAGAGAGAGAGAGTGTTGAGATACAAGAAGATGAAGTTGAAAACGAAATCACAAACATTTAGACTCACCGGTTTGGGAACGTCGCTCCTCAAATTTAATGTATAATCCATTGAAATCACAACAAAGTACTAAAATCGTATATATTACATTTCCATAAACAAACTAAACAGATCGACCTCACAAAAGATCTTTGGCAACAGCTTAACTTCAGTTTTTCAATAATGTGCTGGCTCCAAATCGGGTAAAGTAGAAAATAAAGTGTTTTAAATTAATTACTAATCTAACACAAAAAGCTATTCGCTGGTCAAACCTGTGTAGAAGGAAGTGACGTTATCATCATAACAAACACACTTGCTTTGATTAGATTTCTACTGTAGGTTAGTTGTCTTTACATGATTGAAACGGACGTCGCTAGTTCACGACTTTAGCCGTGAATCGTCAATTTGTTTTTACATGCTCAATTTCGCGACGGTGACGCGGTTTAATTCCAGCAAACACAATTAATATTTTCACCAATATTCAGCCAAAATGATTAGAAAGGAAAGCGAAATATTTCACAACATCCGACATGTCTAACATTTAAAAGTGCGTACTTTGTATTAGAAGTATTTCGCATTTTTCGGGTTATAGGATGAACAGCATAAATTTACAGTGGGTGGTGAGGAAATAGATCAGGTCACACATTTTGAATATCTGGGTTCAAGAATTTACAAAAATGGCGACTGCTCGAAAGAAATTAGAAGAAGACTAGCCATGGCGATGCAGAGCCTGAACAGCCTAAAGAAATTATGGCAGAGTACCAACAAAATGATAAAAGTAAAAGTATTGAGAGCCTGTGTTTTTCCTGTGGCAGCTTATGACTGCGAATCATGGAGGATTACCAAACCTTCCAGACAAAGAATCGAATCCTTCGCGTCAAAATGTTACAGAAACATCCTCAAAATACCCTGGACAGAGAAACAGACAAATGCAGACATTCGGCAAGAGTTGAGCATAGAGGAGAACTGGTTTATCAATTCCATTTTGGCTAGAAATTGCAAATACTTTGGTCACATCAAGAGACACAACGGTCTTGAGAGAATGGTGATGGAAGGTATGGTGCCAGGCAAAAGAGGAAGGGGTAGACCAAGAAGACGATGGTACCAAGATATTCAGGAATGCCTGGGTATAATTTTGGCGGACGCTGGAGTTTTGGCAAGGGAATGAGTGTATGGTGACAAAAGTGTGTCGAAGACAATAGTAAAATACTGGACAACAATGTTTAAAGAAGGACGTGGCTTTATTACAAAAATATCAAAGTTACATCATCTGCAAACATGTCACAGGGTTATTTAGAAAAAAATCACCATGGGCATTCAGACAATCATCCCACTGGTTGGGTAGACGGCGGATGCGGTCCAAACAAATGATTTTGGTTGCTCTTTGAACCACTTTGTTATCGAGGTCATGACGTCTGAATCGTCGTCGAACCTTTGTCCTTTCATATATTTATGTAAGGGCCCGAACAAACGCAAGTCACAAGAGGACATATCTAGGCTATAGGATAGGTGTGGCAGTACTTCCCACCTTTTTTGTGCTGACGCTTTCTGGACAATGTTCGCGACGTATGGACGGGCATTGTCGTGTAACAAAATCACACTCCGCGACACCATGCTGAGTTGTTTATTCTTGATTGCTGGATGCAGATTGTCTAGTGTATCATTGTAGCGGATGGCATTGATGCAAGACTCTTTAAAGTTTACCAAGAAAAGACCCTCATGGTAAAAAAACACACTCTGTCAGTATAACCTTACCAGCGGAAATGTGTGACATGATTTTTTTTGGTTTCGGTGATCCGGGCTGTTTCCATTGCATGCTGGGAGTTTTGTTGCTCGGCTCAAAGTGGTGGCAACACGATTCATCACCTGCCACCATGTCCACACAAAAAATGAATCACTTTCCTCTTCGTATCGTAGCAAGGGGTTCACTCCATCTCATGCGTTATTCCTTATAGTGGTTGGTCAGCAACCGAGGTACCCATTGTGAACACACATTCCGATACTTCAGTTTCTTGCTAGCCACCATTTGAATTGTCCCTAGCGACACAGCAAATTCCACTGCTAACGAACGTAAGCTCCAGCGAAGGTCAACACGAATTGCTGCATCAATTTTGGCGATAGCATCTTCTAACGCAACATTATGCGCCTGACTTGGTCTCGGAAGATCTTTCGTGAACTTACGACCTTCTTTAAACATCGTTGTATTTTTCTGTTGTCTTGGACACACTTTTGTCACCATGCAGTGCCTGCATCCTGCGATGAATGTCAACTGGTCGACATCCTTCAGGTGTTAGAAACCGAATCACCGCTCGCTGATCAATTCTGGACGGATTCAGTATCACACCCGCCATGTTTTCAACGGTCTTCTGAAAAAACTTTGAGCCGGAGGATAATGAAATGTTGCAAACTTGACGGTTGGTATTTGCTGTTTACACCAGAAGTGACGTGGCCATGCGTATCATACGTATGTTCACTTGGTGTAGTTGATCCGGTTCGAATCATGGTGGAGACCAGGATTTTTTTCCCGTAGACTTTCTCGTACTTTCCTGGATCTTGCGGTAGTAGAGATCGGACGACCGTGTACAGTGTCGCGCACGTTAAAAATCCATCGGCAGTTGGAAATCAAAAAGTGTATGCTTAACGACCGCTGCCTGGTAACAATTCAAAATGATGTTAAAAATCTACTCAATCTATTATGGGATTCTCCCTGGTCGTACGTAGATCGTGCATTGTGGTGATATTCTCCAAATAATATGGGGATTAACTGATGACTTATGGGTTAAACAGTGTACAATGACGTTGATCCTTCTACTAAACTAAATCAAACTAAACTAAACTAAACTAAAATGAACTAAACTAAACTGAACTAAACTAAACTAAGCTACGCTACGCTAAGCTAAGTTAAGCTAAACTTAGCTAAACTAGTCTAAAAAAACTAATCTAAACTTAGCTAAGATAGGCTAAGCTAAGCTAAATTTAGCTAAACTAAGCTAAACTAAACGCTTCAATATAACTTTCAGCACTCTGTCATGTCGCTGAACACGATCAACATATTTTATTTTTCTTCATCTTCTTTCTTTCAGAAGTATTTTCTTTACCTTGAGTTGGACCATAACCTCAGTATATGTTTTTTTAATCTTTCCTGTCGGCCCAATGCATTCGAATTAGCATGCATTTTATGTAAGCGTCTGTTTCCTCCTGTATTGTCTAACGATTTATTTTCCACGGCGTAAAGGACAGATTGGGAATCGAATCCAGCACCTTTGGATTGAAAGGTTTGAAAAACTATCCTCCATTTTCTTGATCAGTATCCAGCTTTCTACTCCATACAATAAAACTGAATGCATATAGCATTTAATGATGATCAGTTCTGAGATATCTGCCTGAACAGAAATGTAAGTCTTATGTTGATAAATGTATTCTTTGCCTTTGCATTTCTCTCTTGTGTGTGTGTGTGTATATATAGGGTAGGAAGATTAACGTCTGGTCAGGCACAACATACTGATCAGAAATGTTACTAGCCTTCACTGGAAACGGGTTGTTTTTATGGCAGCCTAGCTATAGTGTTGAGGGATCGACGTGATCTGCAGAGTAGTGAGCGATACACAGATAAAGCCAAGCATCCCAATAACTGCCTAGAGGACTCATGTCCACCTTCATTAGCACTATCGGGATGTGAGGCATCTAACTGCAACCCGCCATTTAGCGACCTCTTCGGGGCGCACAAAAGAGTAAGCCTACTCTTTGTGGGTATTTGGAACGAACGAACGAACGCACGCACCCCCACACCCACACACATACACCCACACACACCCACGCACAACCACTCACACCCACACACACCCACCCACCCACACACACATACACCCACACACACCCACCCACCCACACACACACCCACACACCCGCCCACAAACAACCACACATACACCAACACACATACCAACACACATCCACGCACACACCTACACACACGAATACACACCCACACACACCCACACCTACACACCCACCCACACGCACACCCACACACGCACGAACGAACACACGCTCGCGCGCACACACACACACACCGACACACATACCCACACATACACCCACACACACGCACGAACGAACACACGCTCGTGCACACACACGTACACACACACACATCCACACACACCCCCACACACATCCACACACACTCGCATGAACGAACACACGCTTGCACTCACAAACACACACCCACACACACACACCCACACAAACACGCACGAACCAACACACGCTCGCGCACACACACACACCCACACACACACCCACGCACACACACACCCACACACATATATATGTATATATATAAGAGATGAATAATACAGATATAGACACACACACACATAAATATATACACCTATATTTCTAAATGCTTCCGTATTTTCTGCTCATTCCGAGGCTGCTGTATTGTTTACGCAAATACGACCTCACACAAACACCAGGTACACAAGTAATGAAGGCAAAGTGTGGCCTCGCGGTTATGACAGGCCGACAAACACGAGACAGGCCGACTGTGATCAGCACCAACTTTAAGTCTACCGTATGTTTACAGCAAATGTGAACGCATAAACACTGGCCTCGTGACTTCATAGCAGAGGTCTCCACTGCACTTGATTATCTCCGTTACTCCATTTTCTCCGGTAAAATAAATAATTTGCCGGTCATGTTTCTCTCGTTACCGGAATAAAACAAAGCACGCCCTTCTGGGTATCCCGTTTCACCACTACCATTACCACTAGTTGTGCCCGGAACAGGGGCGTGTACTCAGGGATGTAAGCGTCCGAGCGAGGAAAAATGCTTCCCTCACGGTCCAACTTAAACTTAACGTCCTTATACTGGTTCAGAAAATTCTCTACATTCTGTATAGTAAAGTAAAGTAAAGTATCCCATAGCATTACTGCCGTAGGGGTGTGAGGTGTTAGCAATCTCACATTTCAAAGACTCGGCTATATGAGGGCGGTAGCCATGTCCTCTCCCTCGCCGCTTTTACTTCCCGGATTGAACCGGTACCCATTTAAGGCTGGGTCAACCCGGGAGCCATTGCGGTCTGAAAAAAAACATTACCGCCTCAACTGGGGAATGAACCCAGGACCACTCAGATGCGAAGCCAGCGCGCTAACCACTGCGCTTCGCGGCTCCCGATTCTATATACAACCAGTTAAATTTACATGATGCGCATTCAATCCATTCTTAAATGGATTAATTGTCCCTGCCTCCGCTACTTCCTATGGCACTGCATTCCAATCACTCACAATTATTTGACTAAAAAAATATTTCCTAATATCTAATCTAGACCTTTCTTTAGTTAAGCTGTATCTTTGCCTTCTTGTTCTTGTATGTGGTTGGTATTTTTAAGAAAAAAAAAAACTTGTTAATAGTCTAATTTATCCTTTCCTGTGATTATCTTATAAACTTACATAAAGTCTCCTCCAATTCTTCTCATTTCTGGACTCTGTAGGCCGGTTTTTTTGTGTGGTCTTTCCTCATAACTGTAATTCTGGAATCCCACTGTGAGCTTTGTCGCTCTTATTTGTATCCTTTCCATCATGTTTATATCCCCTCTACGATAAGGACTCAACACTTGTACACAGTACTCCAATGTAGGTCTAACTAATCCTTTAAACAGTATGACTATCACAGGTTAAAAATATAGTACTTCGTTGTGATATGGTAAATATATCTGGTACTTGGTTATTAGTGCCTGTGTCAGGCGCTATTTGCTGATCAAGATTCAACCACATAGCCTCGACGTACATACGGACACATTATGTGTTAAAGGAAGTGATAGACACACTGTATAAAGCATTACTTAGACCTAGATTGGAGTACTGTGCACAGGTGTGGAGTCCTTATCGCAGAGAGGATATAAACATGACAAAGTAATATGGCAGTGCCAGACTGGCTGCGCTCTCGACTCGCTCCGATGTTTGTGTCGTTTTTTGAAGTTTGCTAGTTTCTGGACATTATTCTGTTGAAATTCATGTGCTTTTTATCCGATTGTTATGCTGCATTTTGCTGCGGCTGTCCTGGCTTAACCCATGAGAAAACAGTATAATATGGCGCTGAACGTTCCGCAAGATTGCATCACAGATTTCAACCCAGGATATAACTACTCAAGGGCCGTCATACATGGAATGAAGCCATCTAACTCCTGGCCCTTCCCGCCGGTAGTTACACTCTCCCAACCTCGTATTCTCAGCACAGCAAGTGTCACGGTGACACAATCCAGAGGCCACAGTGGCGGAAGGCAAAGAAATAGGGAGTCAGACACGGACAGACAAGGAAAGCAGACAGAAACAGTGGTTCAACACACACTCCTCGCGGCCCTCATCCCGAGGCTGCGGAGTACTGGACTACACCTGGGGAGTCTAGGAATTTCGGTCAACACACTACGCACGAACAATCCTAAATAGTTGGACATGTTAGTGGTCCGCCTTCGCAACGGGCCTTTGACGCCTAAGCGAACATTATTTTTATTATTATTATATAATTATATAAACATGCTGGAAAGGAAACAAAAAATAGCAACAAAACGGATAGGTGGATTTCAGAATTACAGTTAGGAGAAAACGCTCAGAAATACCAACCTACAGTGACTAGAATAGATAAGAATTCGAGGTGACAATGCAGGTTTATGAGATAATTAAAGGAAAGGATAAATGTAACTATATAACAAGTTTGTCAAAATACAGCCACTTATAAGAACAAGAGGGAATAGCTACAAATTAACTAAAGAAAGGTCCAGAATAGGTATTAGGAAATATTTTTTTTTAAGTTAGAGAGTGGTGAATGCTTGGAATGCATTGCCATATGAAGTAGTGTAGGTAGGGACAATTACTGCATTCACGATTAGATTGGATGCGCATGATTTTTAGGGCAAGGTAAATGAAACTGGTTGTATATAGACTATGATGAGTCTTCTAAACCAGCACATACACGCAGACACACACAGGAAGACAAGCACCCACAAACACATACACAGACACACACAATCATACACACACATGCACACACACACACACACACATAAAAAACAAACACACACACAAATGCAAACACAAACACACGAACAACTACAACAAACCATTAGGTAAACAAGTCAGAGGAAAGTTACAGGACTGAATAAACTTTGTATAAATTTACAAAAACATTAAAAACAACTGTATGCAGTTTTGGGAGAATATGCAATTCTTTCCCTTCGCCATAGTTGAGTCGCAATTTATATAAAGATACTTTACCTGCTTATTTCGCTTCCGCTTATCCCTTTTTTTAAATAATCGTTTTATTCGGGTTGAATGTCAATAACCAATTTACTGTCTCCAGTCAGGCTGCTAGACAGAAGGTAATTTGATTTAAGAATTGTCCATCTCCTAGATGTGATGTTAACAAATCTCATCTACCGATATGTATTATAGTCATGGACAGGGGATACCGAATGTTCTGTGTCACGGCCTTGCTTTCAAACAGTGTCAATGAACTATTGCAGCGCCCTTCAACCTTTTTTATACCTGGCGCCCACTTTTACAACTTTCGTGAGGTTACATTTTCCGTACTGCCCATTGAATTCTAAATTGAAGAAAACTCCGGGATGGTCTATTGAGTCTTTGTAATTTGGATGTTTTTAATCATCATGTAGCATTTCCTTTGTAGAATGTCGCTCCCACCACAGTCCATCTGAATACAACTCTTTCTTTTGCCAAATCTCCAGCCTGCTCCAGAGTACGTCCAATCATTCCTTGACATCTTGGCGCCTTCGTCTTATTGGTCTGCCTCTGTCTCTCTTTTTTCTCACCATACCCCCCCCCCCCCCTTTTCATCCCCCTCTATTACCGTTATTTCATGACCGTTGTCTTTTGATGTGGCCAAAGTATTTTAATTTTCTGGCCATGATGAAATTTATGAACCAGTTCTCCTCACCCATCTCTTGTCGAATATCTGCATTCTTCTTGTTTAGTTCCCTGGTATTCTGACGACCATTTCCATAACATTTCGACTCAAAGGACTCGGGGTTTGGATAACTGTCCATGTTTCGCAGTCGTATACTATCACGACGAAAAACACAGGTTTCTCAAAATTGTCACTGTTGTTGGTTTGCTGCGATAGTTTCCTCAGGTTGTGTTTTTAATCGAACATGTAATTATTCTTTCTGCCTTGCGCCCATCTAAAGGCTCAATTGCTCACTTTTGGGTCGTGTCGTTCGAGTTGAAAAGCACTGATCTACAGCAACAAATTATTTCCGACCAGAAGCATATTTTGTTTGTTTGTTTGTTGCGTTCGCCTTATTTCTCTAATCCCAATGGCGGTGTGCGTTGCACTGTGGTTTTTATTTTTCGCCTGTCGGCCCAGTGCATCCGACTTCAGCATGCATTTTCTAAGGGTTTGCTTCCCCGGGGTAACGGCCTGTGCTGTGATGGCGATCGAACCCAGCACCTAGGGGTTGTGAGCCGTGTCGCTTAACCACTAGACCACGCCGTCTCCCAGAAGCATAGTGAAACTCAGAATCCTTTCCTGAACATTCGAAAACTCAAATAATGCCTACTGATAAAACAGGAATAAAACCTAAAACTGTTATTGAAGCTAAGGAAATTGATAATGTTGCACACATTGAATTTCTAGGATTTATACTAAACAAAGTGGGACGGCGTGGCCTAGTGGTTAAGTGTCACGGCTCACAACCACAAAGTGCTGGGTTTGATCCCCATCACAGCACCGGCCGTTACCCGGAGGAAGAAAACCCTTAGAAAATGCAGGAGGAAGCAGACCTTGACATAAAATGTATGCAAAAGTCGGATGCACTGGGCCGACAGGCGCAAAATAAAAACCACAGCGCAACGCACACCGCCTTGGGGTTTACAGAAATAAGGCGAACTAAAAAAAAAATAAAAAAATACTTAATAACAATGGTGACAGCACAAAGAAAGCCAGAAGGTGGTTGGCCTAGATTCGTACACACTGGATGTGATGAGAGCGACGTTCTGCAAAGGACATGCTACACGATGATGATGATTATGATGTTCCACGTACGATGGTGGAGCACCCAAGCAAACACCAGAACATATTGCACGACTGCCCTACTTATTCAGACCAAAGAGAGGCTGTCTGGTCCGGTGGAACGACAGTGCTCGTATTGCTGTGGGGGACCGGTGAAGACCTTAAATGAACACTCCTTCGTGATCCTCACCGTACTAGTTAATCAAACAATAAGAAGACGAAGAGACAAAGAATAAGAAAAAAAAGAAGAAAAAGAAGAAGAAAAAGAAGAAGGCGGTGATACCGCAGTCATATAAATTGCATGTTTGTTTGTTGATGCTTTTGTTACAATGTTTTTAAAAAAATAGTTTCGTTTAGTTTAGTTTAGTTTAGTTTAGTTTATCCGAAGAATCAACGTCATTGCACACGGTTTAACCTCAGTGGTTTAGTTTAGTCCAACAATCAACGTCATTGCACACGGTTTAACCTCAGTGGTTTAGTTTAGTCCAACAATCAACGTCATTGCACACGGTTTAACCCAGAAGTGCTTTGTTCTTCTCCATATTCTTGGAGATGCCGGGGATACCGTAATAGATTTGGAAGATTGTACCGTAATAGATTTGGAAGATTGTTAATATAATTTCTGAATTTCTTTCCCGACATCGGCCGTTTAGACTACTTTTTCTGATTTCCCACTGCCGATGGAATTTTAACGTGCGTGACACTTCCCACGAACGTCCGATCTTTACTACCCAGAGATCCGGGGAAATACCAGAAAGTACACGTGAAAAATATTGGTTTCCAACGTGATTTGACCCACAACCTCCAGCACCCGAGGCTGACGTCTTACCTCGAGCCCACTAAACAGTTACTTACCTCTAATCTAGGATGTGTATGTTTACTCAAGAGAAGACCACATTGCTCTATCTTGTCTCCGTTTTCAGATCACGTTTCAGCAAAGATAGCCCTATCTCCTTCAGAGACAGCCGGACGCTACCATCCCAAAGGGCTTTGTGCCATCTTTTTCCTTTTGTTTTGTTGGGGAGAGGGGGGGGGGGTAGGGGTGGTCTAGATTCGGGTCTCTAAGATTTCAATGATTCCCCTGGCTGTCGGTCTTCATTCACTCTGCAAACATCGCCACCAAAAACGAAAAAAACACAAACAAACACAAATACTAGGTAAGAAGTTGCATCTTCCCTGTGGCAACGTACTGATGTGGAACATGGACCACCACACAAACACTTCAGAAAAAGAGTGAATCTTTTGAATTAAAGTGTTACAGGAAAGTGTTCAAAATACAACGGATAGAGAAAAAGAAAATTGTAGATATAGACATCCTAAAAGTACTGAATATCGAGAATAATTCTAGAAAACGAAAATATTTTGGTAAAATTAAATACCAAAATGGCCTAGAGAGGGACGATGAGGCTAACGTCTGGTTAGGCAAAACACACTGATCAGACAATGTTAGCCAGGATCAGGAGAAATATTCTGGCCAAGACCCTTACCTGACCTCCTCGTTAGTCGTCCTGGAAACGGGCTGTTGTCGAGGACAACAGTCCGGATAACAAGGTGAGGTCCGATGTGATCCCCGTAGTAGTGAGCGACACGCAGATGAAGCCAAGCATAGCACAACCGCGTGGAGGACCCCGGTTCCACCTTCATCAGCACGCTCGTGATGTGAGAAAAGCTACGACAACCCGCCACTGAACGCCCTTTTTAGGTCGGACAAAAGAGTAACCTACTCATTGTAGGCATTCGCAAACAACAACAACAATAACAACAACAACAACAACAACAACAACAACAAATAGACTACAGAGAACCATACAGGATAAAAAGCGGGACAGAGGCAGACTGAGTAGAAGATGGTCATGTTAGTTCATCTGTAGCGATGACAAGTCTAGCATTTCTCGCTCTTGGGAGATCGTCACAAATTATGAGAGGGGCAGTGCCCAGTGAGATGCATCTTATCGTCATTCGTGTGGATAACGAATGAAGGATAAATAGCAAATAACGAGACAAGAATGGATGTAATCCATGTAATGAGAGTGGATTGGTTGAGCCTAGAAGATTTAATACTCGCCGGTTGGTTCTGCTGACACACCGATAGAGCTGCAATTGCTCCTCAGCCTGTTCATGTGGTTTTTCTTTAAGGACCTGTCTGGTTTGGGGGAGCCTGTTAAGAGTAAAACTTCCGCCGGCATAGCTCCCGGGGTTATTAGGGCGTGCAAGGTCTCCAACGTCGTCAAGGTGGGCTTACATATGGAGAGACTCATGTAGAATAGAAGGTTCTCCAGCCTCGCCATGGTAAGCTTGCACGTGGGAAGATCCCCCCCCCCCCCCCCCCCAAAGAAGGATAGAAAGCCTCAAAACCTCGTCATGGCAGGCTTACATGTTGAGGAGCCCATGTATGGTAGAAGGCTTCCCAACCTCGTCAAGGTGGGCTTACATATGGATAGACACATGTAAAATGGACGGCTCTCCAAAGCTCTCACGAACATCTCTTTCCGTTCTGGGAAACTCAAGATTGCTCCAACGGTTCTGTCGGAAAGACGTTTTTTGTGCCCACCACGGCAACGCCCGTTAAAAGGCCACCCACTCTCTCCCGTCCAACGCTACGCCACTGATCAGGACCTTTCTGGAAAAGAGGGACGAACGAAACTGGGAGGCGTACAAGCAGTGTGAAAAGATCCAGCAAAAGAACAAGCGGGATAGCTTAATCCGAGAATACACACTCAGTCGGAGTCTGTTTCATGTCTGGAATCAAATAAAATCTGGAACAAAGAGAGCCAACTCCAAAATATTGTTAGTCTGACATTGATCACTTCCGGTGGGTGGAGGCTCACGTTAGAAAGCAGACAGCTTTAAGCGTTTATGGCGATGATTCTCAATTTATGCTTTCTGGGGTGCCGGTATTTCTAAGACTACTTCAAAGGTTCCCATAGCATTTATCGGGTGCTCTCGGAGTCACATGCTTAGAAGCGATGATTTTTGTTCCAAATGCTGTATTAAGCGGCAGTAAGATTTATGATCACTAATCTCTTTCGTTTTCGTACCCGGCATATCGAAATATACCATTAAAGCGTGTTGTGTATAGGGATAGCAACTCCACCATGTACATACAACTGCTACTGAAACTGCACTGCAAAACAAAGAAGAGCATATTCTCTAAAGTCTGGCTAGGGCAAGCTAAAAACTGGCAAGGACAGGCCAAAAGCTGGTTAGGGCAAGCCAAAAGCTAGTTTCAGCAAGCCAAAAGCTGGCAAGCTAAAATCTGACAAGCTAAAAGATGGCAAGTACAAGCCAAAAGCAAACTAGGGCAAACCAAAAGCTGGGTGGGGTAAGACAAAAACTGGTTAGGGCAAGCCAAAAGCTGGTTAGGGCAAGCTAAAAGCTATAGAGGGCAAGTCAAAAACTATCAAGGGCTAGCCAAAAGCTGGCTGGGGCAAACCACAAAGTTGATTAAGTCAAATCAAATGCTGGTTAGGGAAAGCCACATGCTGGTTAGGATAAGCCAAATTTTGGTTTGGGAAAGCCAAATTCGGCTTAGGTCAAGCCAAATGCAGTGGAGGGCATAACTCCGCCATCATGAGTGACAGATACACAACGGTGTTCCCCAGTGATGATCACTGACAAAATATTTGGTAAAATCTTGGAAAAAAGATTACGCTACATCACGAACCTCAGTTCAAAGATACTCAGATCGGATTAAGAAAAAAAAAACAAGCTATACGGATGCAATTTTTACACTCCCACAATTGATGAAGAGAACAATTGAATACAATCAGGAACTGTATGTTGCGTTTGTAGATCAATAAAAAGCTTTAGACAGGACAGATAGACACCATTTATGGCATACTATGGAATAACCGCTCACGTAATTAACATGTGCAATAGTTTTTACATTGATAGCTTTTGCTCTGTTCAAACAATAAACGGACTCTCAGCAAAATATCATATCAAATCCGGAGTACGACAAGGATGTGTGCTATCACCTTTGTTGTTAATTACATATGTAGACCACATAAAACAGCCAACACAAATGAAGGTAGCAAAGTTGGTGAACTCTTAAATGAACTTCTTTTTGCTGACGATCAAGCAATCATAGCAACTTCAGAACTACAACTGCAGCAACAAATTAAAAAACTAAATACAACATGTAAAGAACACAGCATGAAAATCAATGTAGAAATAACTGAGGTCATGAAAATATCTAGAATAGCCAGAGACATCAATATCGCCATTGAAAAACAGCAAATCAAACAGGTGAAAGATTTAACATACTTTACGGAGCAAGTTATCAGCAAACGGAAGAATTATAAGATAAATTAAGCAAATATGCAATAAGGCAAAACAGATGATTGAACAATTAACACTAATACTTAACTGTAAATACGTGCCATTAACTACCAAAACAGCTTTACACAACACGATTTCCGTCTCAACACCAAGCTACCAATATCAAAACTGGACACTAACATCAAATGAAAAACGCTACATAGTAATAGCAGAAATGAAATAATTGGGAAATAATATTGGGCGTAACGAGGAGAGACATGATCAGAAACGATTACATCGGGATACTAGTGGGAATAACACCAGTATTAGACTATATATATCTTCTTTTTCTTCGTTGTTCGTTCTCAATCTCCCGCTACGAAGCCAGGAAAAGAGCTTTGCAAGTAGCAGGATGTTGTCCGGAGAACGGAATGCGTTGTGTCGAAGTTTACAGCTTGACTGCGATATTTGCACCTTTCGGTCCAGCAAATTCCACTTCACCAGACATTTTTGGGTACCGGATTATCCTTCCTTTTTCAATCCCTTCTACCTAGCCAGTCTGCTCTATTGAAATCTATTATCCAGGATCACTGTGTGGAGGTGTAGAAGGTTCTTGGCAGCTCTGGTTTGCTGGCCCTGACGTTAACAGTGAACTATGGGTCGCTGACTGCTGTAGCTCATGCGTTGCTCAGCCTCTTGATCCCAACTCTTCCATTGATATGAACTACATAGTTACCAGAACATTTATGTTACAAAGACCTTAACGCCTTCACTCTGTAATACTTTAAGCTTCCTTTCTAATTTTCTTGATGCCTTGTGGAAGCCAAGAATGTGCATGTCTGTCTGTTAATGGGTAGTCTTTCGTGCAGTGCCCATGTCAGAGATGTGGAATACAGCTCCTCCTTATGTCAGAGATGTGGAACACAGCTCCTCCTTATGTCAGAGATGTGGAACACAGCTCCTCCTTATGTCAGAGATGTGGAATACAGCTCCTCCTTATGTCAGAGATGTGGAATACAGCTCCTCCTTATGTCAGAGATGTGGAATACAGCTCCTCCTTATGTCAGAGATGTGGAATACAGCTCCTCCTTATGTCAGAGATGTGGAATACAGCTCCTCCTTATGTCAGAGATGTGGAATACAGCTCCTCCTTATGTCAGAGATGTGGAATACAGCTCCTCCTTATGTCAGAGATGTGGAATACAGCTCCTCCTTATGTCAGAGATGTGGAATACAGCTCCTCCTTATGTCAGAGATGTGGAATACAGCTCCTCCTTATGTCAGAGATGTGGAATACAGCTCCTCCTTATGTCAGAGATGTGGAATACAGCTCCTCCTTATGTCAGAGATGTGGAACACAGCTCATCCTTATGTCAGAGATGTGGAATACAGCTCATCCTTATTCGTGCGTCTCCAAGTAATTCTTGATCTACCTTTTTTTTTGTCTTACTTTCCACTGTCCACACAAGTGCAGTCTTTGCGTGTATGTTTAGATTAATCTTCTCTCTATCTTATAATGTGGAGAACTGAGACGCTAGTCCAGTCTCATAACATACTAACCAGGACGTCGCGTCAGGGTCAGTCATAACATACTGACCAGGACGTCGCGTCAGGGTCAGGCACAATACAGCTGGCCAAGACCACAATCTCTCGTCCATGTAGTGTTCCTGGAAACGGGCTGTTTTCTAAGCAACCTTGCTGACGAGTTGTCGATCGATGAGATCCCCGTAGTAGTGAACGCCACGCATGTGAAGCCAAGTATTGTATAACTGCATGGAGGACAGCCTTTCACCTTCATCAGCACACTCGGGATCTTTTAGGAAGGCTACTACAACCCACCACTTAACGTCCTTCTCAGGAGGCACAAAAAAGGAAACTTACTCATTATGGGCATCCAACAACAACAACAGTCTTATAATGCTATCCTTGACACGACTCACAACCCGAAGGTGCTGGGTTCGATTCCCATCACAGCACCGGCCGTTACCCCGGGGAAGGAAACCCTTAGAAAACGCAGGAGGAAGCAGATCCTCACATAAAATGGATGCTGAAGTCGGATGTACTGGGCCGACAGGCGCAAAAATCAAAACCGCAGTGCAATGCACACCACTTTGGGGAATGGAGAAGTAAGTCGAACGCAAAAAATTGTTTAAAAATTTTTTAAATATAATGCTATCCATATTTTCTTGGTAGGTGACCTGTCATTTAATATTTTGTCTGGCCAAAATACTCAAATAATACTGTGAAGGCATGTTTGGGGGAAGATTTTTATCTCTGGACATCTCTCCTTGTCATGCACTGACATTCCGAACCATACTGAATTACCCGTAAGATGCTACTACGAGGCGTGTTCAAATGAAACCGGACCAAACTGCATCGTACGATGCAAACGATGACGTCACTTCAGGTGTAAACAGCACATACCAGCCGTTAAGTTTGCAAAATGTCATTAATCCTCGATTCATAGTTTCCTCAGCATACCGTTGAAAACATGGCGGGTGTGATACTGAATCCGTCCAAAGTGGTGAATGCTTCGAATGCATTGCCAGAGAAAATAGTGGGGACAGGTTCAGTTAATGCAGTCAAGAATAGATTGGATGCACATAGTTATTTTTAAATCAAGGGAGTACAAGAAACTGGTTGAATGCAGATTCTGCAGAGTCCTCTAAGCCAGTATTTTTTTTCTTCAAATGATTTAAGTGGATATGAGAGCGAGAGAGATAACGAGAGAAGAAAGGATAGAAGACATTCAACAGAATGCGTTGAGACAGGTGTGTATTATTTCAAGAGTTAACTTCAAAACAGACTTTAGGCAGTGGAAACAGTATTGGAAACTGCATTGGGCTAAATGTGTGGTCTTGGGGGTGGACTACTTCGAAGTTGGGAAAGGCGGGGGCGGGGGTGGGGTATGTCGGGGGGTAGGGAAGGGGTAGCGAGGTCTGGGTTTGACGTCCATTCGTTAAAGTAAAGTGAAGAGTCTGTCATAGCCTCTGCTTTCCATGTGTAGAGATCTGGTCGACATCTTTCAGGTGTGAGAAACCGAATCACCGTTCCCTGATCAACTCTGGATGGATTCCGTATCACACCCGCCATGTTTTCAATGGTCTGCTGAGGAAACTATGAGTCGGAGTATAATGACATTTTGCAAACTTGACGGTTGGTATGTACTGTTTACACCAGAAGTGACCTCATCATGCCGCATCGTACGTATGTTTACTTGTTGTAGTTTGGTCCGCTTTCAGTTGAACACACCTCGTATATTAGAGCCTAAGTTTAGTTTTCCTACTATATATAAACTACCTTAGGTGTCTGAAGAAATTTATTCTAACAAAGTAAAACTGACAACAGGAAGTACTTTAATAAATAAATGAATTGAAGGGGGTTCTGTGGTCTCGAAATGAGGTGTCCGCCTCAGGTTCCAGAGGTCACGGGTTCGAATCACAAAGATTTTTTCAAGAGGATCTTCTGGTAAAAATTTCCCCTGATCTCTGGGTAGTGAGATCAAACTCTCGTATTCAGTGTCGAGCAAGTTTAAAAATTCCTTAGCAGTTGAAAATGCAAGTCGCTGCCTTACAAAATTTTTTAAAATCACGTTTAAAATCTACCACCTTATTTGTACCGTCCCCCAGGCCTAGTAAGCCACATGAAGTTTAAAACGCCTACTACAGATACAAGATAGCCTTCTGCTACCTGGCAACAGACATTAACATGACTGTTTGAATACCAGGATTCCAAGTTCCAAGTATGCATACTAGGGACAAAGAAACCTTTTATTTGTAAGTATGACAACTTATCAAGCCAATATATCAAATCTACGATATTTTGAAGAAAAAAAAGCTTGCTATCCAATATAGCAGCGCTACGACATTTTAAGAAAGATTTCTAGCCGATGTATCAGCTCTACGGCATTTTAAGAAGCCTTGCTAGCCGATATATCAGTTTTACGGAATTTTAAGAAAGCTTGCTATCCAATATATCAGCTTTACGGAATTTTAAGAAAGCTTGCTAGCCAATATATCAGCTCTACAGAATGTTAAGAAAGCTTGCTAGCCGATATATCAGCTCTACGGAATGTTAAGAAAGCTTGCTAGCCAATATATCAGCTTTACGGAATTTTAAGAAAGCTTGCTAGCCAATATATCAGTTCTACGGAATGTTAAGAAAGCTTGCTAGCCGATATATCAGCCCAAGGGAATGAATCAGTTAAAAATAAATGGTCTTTGAGAGATCCACAAAATTATTCGAATTATCAACGGAGAACAGTTTGAGAACTACTGGTTGAAAAGATCATAGACAGTATGCATGCAAACTTTCATCTGTGGAACGGGAAACCTTTCAGGCTGACCGAGCAACTTATAGAGAGCAGAAGTATAAAAAACATAGGGCACATGAAACGATCAGATATATCCTAAAAGGACAACATGCATGTGTATAATCTTACTTGTAAATGTCATATAGGGTGTCAGTATACACCGGGTACAGTCAACTGAACATTGAACGTCGCTGTTTATACGCAACTCAGCATTGAATGTCGCTGTTTATAATTAACTCAACATTGAACGTCGCTGTTTATACTTAAACTCAGCATTGAACGTCGCTGTTTATACGCAACTTAGCATTGAACGTTGCTGTTTATACTTCTCAGCATTGAACGTCGCTGTTTATACGCAACTCAGCATTGAACGTCGCTGATTATGCTGAACTCAGCATTGAATGTCGCTGTTTATGCGCAACTCAGCATTGCGCCACAGAAACGTGCCCATTGACTCTTTGTCGATCTGAAACACCGCGGAACGGATGGATAAAGGACTCCCCTCTGGGCCCTATATATTGGTGGTGATAGTCCCTTTTGTGCGAACTGAAAAGGACTTTAGTGGCAGTTTGTTGTTGTTTCCCTCACATCCCGAGCGTGCTGATGAACGTGGACCGGAGTTCCCAGGTGGTTGTGCTATGCTTGGCTTTATATGCGTTTTGCTCACTACTACAGGGATCACGTCAATCCCTCACCTCGTTAGCCAGGCTGCCATGAAAACAGCCCGTTTCCACGAAGGACTACGGTGAAGCCAAGGTGAGAGTCTTGGCCAGTATATTTTGCTTAACCCTGACTAACATGTCTGATCAGTTTATTTTGCCTGAACCTGAATACCTTTCTGGTCAGTATGTTTTGTCTGACCGGACATGGACAGTTACAGCTGACCTTCAGCGAAGGATCCAGGCCTTGGAGATGAGAAATTTCCGAAGACTTTTAAACGTCACGTACAAAGATCGAGCTACAAATGAGAAAGTATGAGATAGAATTACAACAGCAATAGGGCCTTTTGAAGACCTCTTGGCAACTGTCAAAAGAAGGAAACTCGCTTGGTACGTTCACATATCGAGATCAAATGGTCCTGCAAATACGATCCTCCACGGAAAGGTGCAAGGCAGACGACGAAGAAGCTGTCACAAAAAGTGGTGGGAGGACAGCATAAAAGAATGGACGAATCTGCGACCAGAAGAGGCACAGGCAGCGGCTGCTGACAGAGAAGAGTAGCGTGGTGTTGTGAGGATGACTTCATATGTGCCCCAACAAACTCACCGGTTACGAGATGACCTGACCTGACCTGAATAGTACTGAGAAGATTGAGAAGGACGTGGCCGAATTGTTTCGATGCTTGCCTGCTGACAAGCGCGGCAACGGGTCGAATCCCCGGTAAGACACATGTTGTTTTCTGTTGGGAGGAGTGGGGGGATAAACAAACATAATCAGCACCGACCGTTACCCCGGGGAAGCAAACTCTTAGAAAATGCAGGAGGAAGTAGACCCTTACATAAAATGCATGCTGAAGTCGGATGCACTGGGCCGACAGGTGTAAAATAAAACCTACAGTGCAACGCACACCCGCCTTGGGGAATAGAGAAATAAGGCGAACGAAAAAAACACAAAAAAAACGTGTGGACACACATGCTCATCAGCCTGCTGTCCACAACCTAAAAATCCATAGACTTTCCCAAGAATGGGAATAAAGCATTACGTCGACAGAATGGGAATAAAGCATTACGCCGACATAAGTTACAGCATTATAAACTCTTTACTGTTTTCGGATTGCTTCAGGAGCAGCGTTTGAACTGCAGCGATCAGCGACCCATAGCTGACTGCTAGCGTCAGGGCCAGCGAACCATAGCTGTCAAGACCTTTATACACCTCGACACGGTGATCCTGGATAACATGCTGCAATAGAGTAAACGGGCTTAGGAGAATTGACCGAAGAAGGCAGGCAAAACCGATGCTAAAAAATGCGTGCTGAAGTCAGATGTGTTGTACCGAAAGGTGCAAAAACAACAGTCAATTTGAGAACTACGACATAGCGCATTCCGTTTTCTGGACTACTTTCTGCTGCTTGCAAAGCCGTTTTAAGGGTTTGATAGTGGGAGTTTGAGAACGACCAACCACATTCACCTGGAAGGCAAAGAACAATACTGGCTTTGCTTGACAGCTTAAAGATAAAATTTGAAAGAAGATAAAGAAGCCTTACTATAACAGCTTTGGCCTTTGTTATAGAAATTGGAATATTGATATGAGAACAAACGAAGAAGAAGAAGAGGAAGAACAAGAACAAAGGAAAAAGTAGGGAGAAGAAGAAGAAAAAAAAGAAGAAAAATAAGACGAAAAAGAAAAAGAGGAAGAGCAATAGGAGGAAGAAGAAGAAGTAGGAAAAAGACGAAGAAGAAGAGCAAGAGGAAGAAGATAAAGTATGGAGAAGAAAAAGAAGAAGAAGACGAAGAAGAAGAATATAGAGGAATACGAGAAAGAAGAAGAAGTAGGGAAAAGAAGAAAAGAAGAAGAAGAAGTAGAGAGAACAAATAGATGAAGAAGGTGAGGAGAAATAGGAAAAAAGAAGTAGGGACAAGAAAAAGAATAAGGGAGAAAAGGTAGAATAAGAAGAGGAATAGGAGGAAGAAGAAGAAGTAGGGAGGAGAAGAAGTAGGGAGGAGAAGAAGTAGAGAGGAGAAGAAGTAGGGAGGAGAAGAAGTAGGGAGGAGAAGAAGTAGGGAGGAGAAGAAGTAGGGAGGAGAAGAAGTAGGAAGAAGAAGTAGGGAGGAGAAGAAGTAGGAAGAAGAAGTAGGAAGAAGAAGTAGGGAGGAGAAGAAGTAGGGAGGAGAAGAAGTAGGGAGGAGAAGTAGTAGGGAGGAGAAGTAGGGAGGAGAAGAAGTAGGGAGGAGAAGAAGTAGGGAGGAGAAGAAATAGGGAGGAGAAGAAGTAGGGAGGAGAAGAAGTAGGGAGGAGAAGAAGTAGGGAGGAGAAGAAGTAGGGAGGAGAAGAAATAGGGAGGAGAAGAAGTAGGGAGGAGAAGAAGTAGGGAGGAGAAGAAGTAGGGAGGAGAAGTAGGGAGGAGAAGTAGTAGGGAAGAGAAGAAGTAGGGAGGAGAAGAAGTAGGGAGGAGAAGAAGTAGGGAGGAGAAGTAGGGAGGAGAAGTAGTAGGGAGGAGAAGTAGGGAGGAGAAGAAGTAGGAAGAAGAAGTAGGGAGGAGAAGAAGTAGGAAGAAGAAGTAGGGAGGAGAAGAAGTAGGAAGAAGAAGTAGGGAGGAGAAGAAGTAGGGAGGAGAAGAAGTAGGAAGAAGAAGAAGTAGGGAGGAGAAGAAGTAGGAAGGAGAAGTAGGAGGAGAAGAAGTAGGGAGGAGAAGAAGTAGGGAGGAGAAGTAGGGAGGAGAAGTAGTAGGGAGGAGAAGAAGTAGGGAGGAGAAGAAGTAGGAAGAAGAAGTAGGGAGGAGAAGAAGTAGGAAGAAGAAGTAGGGAGGAGAAGAAGTAGGGAGGAGAAGAAGTAGGAAGAAGAAGTAGGGAGGAGAAGAAGTAGGAAGAAGAAGAAGTAGGGAGGAGAAGAAGTAGGGAGGAGAAGAAGTAGGGAGGAGAAGTAGGGAGGAGAAGTAGGGAGGAGAAGAAGTAGAAAGGAGAAGAAGTAGGAAGAAGAAGTAGGGAGGAGAAGAAGTAGGAAGAAGAAGTAGGGAGGAGAAGAAGTAGGGAGGAGAAGAAGTAGGAAGGAGAAGTAGTAGGGAGGAGAAGAAGTAGGAAGAAGAAGAAGTAGGGAGGAGAAGAAGTAGGAAGGAGAAGAAGTAGGGAGGAGAAGAAGTAGGGAGGAGAAGAAGTAGGAAGGAGAAGAAGTAGGGAGGAGAAGAAGTAGGAAGGAGAAGAAGTAGGGAGGAGAAGAAGTAGGAAGGAGAAGAAGTAGGGAGGAGAAGAAGTAGGAAGAAGAAGTAGGAAGAAGAAGTAGGGAGGAGAAGAAGTAGGGAGGAGAAGAAGTAGGGAGGAGAAGTAGGGAGGAGAAGTAGTAGGGAGGAGAAGAAGTAGGGAGGAGAAGTAGGGAGGAGAAGAAGTAGGGAGGAGAAGAAGTAGGGAGGAGAAGTAGGGAGGAGAAGTAGTAGGGAGGAGAAGAAGTAGGGAGGAGAAGAAGTAGGAAGAAGAAGTAGGAAGGAGAAGTAGGGAGGAGAAGAAGTAGGGAGGAGAAGAAGTAGGGAGGAGAAGTAGGGAGGAGAAGTAGTAGGGAGGAGAAGAAGTAGGGAGGAGAAGAAGTAGGAAGAAGAAGTAGGGAGGAGAAGAAGTAGGAAGAAGAAGTAGGGAGGAGAAGAAGTAGGGAGGAGAAGAAGTAGGAAGGAGAAGTAGTAGGGAGGAGAAGAAGTAGGAAGAAGAAGAAGTAGGGAGGAGAAGAAGTAGGAAGGAGAAGAAGTAGGGAGGAGAAGAAGTAGGGAGGAGAAGAAGTAGGAAGGAGAAGAAGTAGGGAGGAGAAGAAGTAGGAAGGAGAAGAAGTAGGGAGGAGAAGAAGTAGGAAGGAGAAGAAGTAGGGAGGAGAAGAAGTAGGAAGAAGAAGTAGGAAGAAGAAGTAGGGAGGAGAAGAAGTAGGGAGGAGAAGAAGTAGGAAGAAGAAGAAGTAGGGAGGAGAAGAAGTAGGAAGGAGAAGAAGTAGGGAGGAGAAGAAGTAGGGAGGAGAAGAAGTAGGAAGGAGAAGAAGTAGGGAGGAGAAGAAGTAGGAAGGAGAAGAAGTAGGGAGGAGAAGAAGTAGGAAGGAGAAGAAGTAGGGAGGAGAAGAAGTAGGAAGAAGAAGTAGGAAGAAGAAGTAGGGAGGAGAAGAAGTAGGAAGAAGAAGAAGTAGGGAGGAGAAGAAGTAGGAAGGAGAAGAAGTAGGGAGGAGAAGAAGTAGGGAGGAGAAGAAGTAGGAAGAAGAAGAAGCAGAAAGAAGAAGTAGGGAGGAGAAGAAGTAGGGAGGAGAAGAAGTAGGGAGGAGAAGAAGTAGGGAGGAGAAGTAGGGAGGAGAAGTAGTAGGGAGGAGAAGAAGTAGGAAGAAGAAGAAGCAGAAAGAAGAAGTAGGGAGGAGAAGAAGTAGGGAGGAGAAGAAGTAGGGAGGAGAAGAAGTAGGGAGGAGAAGAAGTAGGGAGGAGAAGAAGTAGGGAGGAGAAGTAGGGAGGAGAAGTAGTAGGGAGGAGAAGAAGTAGGGAGGAGAAGAAGTAGGAAGAAGAAGTAGGGAGGAGAAGAAGTAGGGAGGAGAAGTAGGGAGGAGAAGTAGTAGGGAGGAGAAGAAGTAGGGAGGAGAAGAAGTAGGAAGAAGAAGTAGGGAGGAGAAGAAGTAGGGAGGAGAAGAAGTAGGAAGGAGAAGAAGTAGGGAGGAGAAGAAGTAGGAAGGAGAAGAAGTAGGGAGGAGAAGAAGTAGGAAGGAGAAGAAGTAGGGAGGAGAAGAAGTAGGAAGGAGAAGAAGTAGGGAGGAGAAGAAGTAGGAAGGAGAAGAAGTAGGGAGGAGAAGAAGTAGGAAGGAGAAGAAGTAGGGAGGAGAAGAAGTAGGAAGAAGAAGTAGGAAGAAGAAGTAGGGAGGAGAAGAAGTAGGGAGGAGAAGAAGTAGGAAGAAGAAGAAGTAGGGAGGAGAAGAAGTAGGAAGGAGAAGAAGTAGGGAGGAGAAGAAGTAGGGAGGAGAAGAAGTAGGAAGAAGAAGAAGCAGAAAGAAGAAGTAGGGAGGAGAAGAAGTAGGGAGGAGAAGAAGTAGGGAGGAGAAGAAGTAGGAAGAAGAAGTAGGGAGGAGAAGAAGTAGGAAGAAGAAGAAGTAGGGAGGAGAAGAAGTAGGAAGGAGAAGAAGTAGGGAGGAGAAGAAGTAGGGAGGAGAAGAAGTAGGAAGAAGAAGAAGCAGAAAGAAGAAGTAGGGAGGAGAAGAAGTAGGGAGGAGAAGAAGTAGGGAGGAGAAGAAGTAGGGAGGAGAAGAATTAGGAAGAAGAAGTAGGGAGGAGAAGAAGTAGGAAGAAGAAGTAGGAAGAAGAAGTAGGGAGGAGAAGAAGTAGGGAGGAGAAGAAGTAGGGAGGAGAAGAAGTAGGAAGAAGAAGAAGTAGGGAGGAGAAGAAGTAGGGAGGAGAAGAAGTAGGGAGGAGAAGAAATAGGGAGGAGAAGAAGTAGGGAGGAGAAGAAGTAGGGAGGAGAAGAAGTAGGGAGGAGAAGTAGGGAGGAGAAGTAGTAGGGAGGAGAAGAAGTAGGGAGGAGAAGAAGTAGGGAGGAGAAGAAGTAGGGAGGAGAAGTAGGGAGGAGAAGTAGTAGGGAGGAGAAAAAGTAGGGAGGAGAAGAAGTAGGAAGAAGAAGTAGGGAGGAGAAGAAGTAGGAGGAGAAGAAGTAGGGAGGAGAAGAAGTAGGGAGGAGAAGAAGTAGGGAGGAGAAGTAGGGACGAGAAGTAGTAGGGAGGAGAAGAAGTAGGGAGGAGAAGAAGTAGGAAGAAGAAGTAGGGAGGAGAAGAAGTAGGGAGGAGAAGTAGGGAGGAGAAGTAGTAGGGAGGAGAAGAAGTAGGGAGGAGAAGAAGTAGGAAGAAGAAGTAGGGAGGAGAAGAAGTAGGGAGGAGAAGAAGTAGGAAGGAGAAGAAGTAGGGAGGAGAAGAAGTAGGAAGGAGAAGAAGTAGGGAGGAGAAGAAGTAGGAAGGAGAAGAAGTAGGGAGGAGAAGAAGTAGGAAGGAGAAGAAGTAGGGAGGAGAAGAAGTAGGAAGGAGAAGAAGTAGGGAGGAGAAGAAGTAGGAAGGAGAAGAAGTAGGGAGGAGAAGAAGTAGGAAGAAGAAGTAGGAAGAAGAAGTAGGGAGGAGAAGAAGTAGGGAGGAGAAGAAGTAGGGAGGAGAAGAAGTAGGGAGGAGAAGTAGGGAGGAGAAGTAGTAGGGAGGAGAAGAAGTAGGAAGAAGAAGAAGCAGAAAGAAGAAGTAGGGAGGAGAAGAAGTAGGGAGGAGAAGAAGTAGGGAGGAGAAGAAGTAGGGAGGAGAAGAAGTAGGGAGGAGAAGAAGTAGGGAGGAGAAGTAGGGAGGAGAAGTAGTAGGGAGGAGAAGAAGTAGGGAGGAGAAGAAGTAGGAAGAAGAAGTAGGGAGGAGAAGAAGTAGGGAGGAGAAGTAGGGAGGAGAAGTAGTAGGGAGGAGAAGAAAGTAAGAGGAGAAGAAGTAGGAAGAAGAAGTAGGGAGGAGAAGAAGTAGGGAAGAGAAGAAGTAGGAGAAGAAGAAGTAGGGAGGAGAAGAAGTAGGAAGGAGAAGAAGTAGGGAGGAGAAGAAGTAGGAGGAGAAGAAGTAGGGAGGAGAAGAAGTAGGAAGAAGAAGTAGGAAGAAGAAGTAGGGAGGAGAAGAAGTAGGGAGGAGAAGAAGTAGGAGAAGAAGAAGTAGGGAGGAGAAGAAGTAGGAAGGAGAAGAAGTAGGGAGGAGAAGAAGTAGGGAGGAGAAGAAGTAGGAAGAAGAAGAAGGGAGGAGAAGAAGTAGGAAGAAGATGTAGGAAGAAGAAGAAGTAGGGAGGAGAAGAAGTAGGAAGGAGAAGAAGTAGGAAGAAGAAGTAGGGAGGAGAAGAAGTAGGGAAGAAGATGTAGGAAGAAGAAGAAGTAGGGAGGAGAAGAAGTAGGAAGGAGAAGAAGTAGGGAGGAGAAGAAGTAGGAGGAGAAGAAGTAGGAAGAAGAAGAAGCAGAAAGAAGAAGTAGGGAGGAGAAGAAGTAGGGAGGAGAAGAAGTAGGGAGGAGAAGAAGTAGGGAGGAGAAGAATTAGGAAGAAGAAGTAGGGAGGAGAAGAAGTAGGAAGAAGAAGTAGGAAGAAGAATTAGGGAGGAGAAGAAGTAGGGAAGAGAAGAATTAGGGAGAAGAAGAAGTAGGGAGGAGAAGAAGTAGGAAGGAGAAGAAGAAGTAGGGAGGAGAAGAAGTAGGGAGGAGAAGAAGTAGGAAGAAGAAGTAGGGAGAAGAAGAAGTAGGGAGGAGAAGAAGTAGGGAGGAGAAGAAGTAGGAAGAAGAAGTAGGAAGAAGAAGTAGGGAGGAGAAGAAGTAGGAAGAAGAAGTAGGGAGAAGAAGTAGGAAGGAGAAGAAGTAGGGAGGAGAAGAAGTAGGAAGAAGAAGTAGGGAGAAGAAGAAGTAGGGAGGAGAAGAAGTAGGGAGGAGAAGAAGTAGGAGAAGAAGAAGTAGGAAGAAGAAGTAGGGAGGAGAAGAAGTAGGGAAGAGAAGAATTAGGGAGGAGAAGAAGTAGGAAGAAGAAGAATTAGGGAGGAGAAGTAGGAAGAAGAAGAATTAGGGAGGAGAAGAAGTAGGGAAGAGAAGAATTAGGGAGGAGAAGAAGTAGGAAGAAGAAGAATTAGGGAGGAGAAGAAGTAGGGAAGAGAAGAATTAGGGAGAAGAAGAAGTAGGGAGGAGAAGAAGTAGGAAGGAGAAGAAGAAGTAGGAGGAGAAGAAGTAGGGAGGAGAAGAATTAGGGAGGAGAAGAAGTAGGGAGGAAAGAAGTAGGAAGAAGAAGAAGCAGAAAGAAGAAGTAGGGAGGAGAAGAAGTAGGGAGGAGAAGAAGTAAGGAGGAGAAGAAGTAGGGAGGAGAAGAAGTAGGGAGGAGAAGAAGTAAGGAGGAGAAGAAGTAGGGAGGAGAAGAAGTAGGGAGGAGAAGAAGTAAGGAGGAGAAGAAGTAGGGAGGAGAAGAAGTAGTGAGGAGAAGAAGTAGGAAGAAGAAGTGGGGAGGAGAAGTAGTAGGGAGGAGAAGAAGTAGGAAGGAGAAGAGTAGGGAGGAGAAGAAACAGAAGGAGAAGAAGTAGGGAGGAGAAGAAGTAGGCAGGAGAAGAAGTAGGGAGGAGAAGAAGTAGGAAGGAGAAGAAGTAGGGAGGAGAAGAAGTAGGGAGGAGAAGAAGTAGGGAGGAGAAGAAGTAGGGAGGAGAAGAAGTAGGAAGAAGAAGTAGGGAGGAGAAGAAGTAGGGAGGAGAAGAAGTAGGAAGAGAAGAAGTAGGGAGGAGAAGAAGTAGGAAGGAGAAGAAGTAGGGAGGAGAAGAAACAGAAGGAGAAGAAGTAGGGAGGAGAAGAAGTAGGCAGGAGAAGTGGGGAGGAGAAGAAGTAGGGAAAAGAAGAAGTAGTGAGGAGAAGAAGTAGGAAGGAGAAGAAGTAGGGAGGAGAAGAAACAGAAGGAGAAGAAGTAGAAGGAGAAGAAGTAGGGAGGAGAAGAAGTAGGAAGGAGAAGAAGTAGGAGGAGAAGAAGTAGGAAGGAGAAGAAGTAGGGAGGAGAAGAAACAGAAGGAGAAGAAGTAGGGAGGAGAAGAGTAGGGAGGAGAAGAAGTAGGGAGGAGAAGAAACAGAAGGAGAAGAAGTAGGGAGGAGAAGAAGTAGGGAGGAGAAGAAGTAGGAAGGAGAAGAAGTAGGGAGGAGAAGAAGTAGGAAGGAGAAGAAGTAGGGAGGAGAAGAAGTAGGGAGGAGAAGAAGTAGGGAGGAGAAGAAGTAGGAAGAAGAAGTAGGGAGGAGAAGAAGTAGGAAGAAGAAGTAGGAGAAGAAGTAGGGAGGAGAAGAAGTAGGGAGGAGAAGAAGTAGGAAGAAGAAGAAGTAGGAAGAAGAAGAAGTAGGAGGAGAAGAAACAGAAGGAGAAGAAGTAGGGAGGAGAAGAAGTAGGGAGGAGAAGAAGTAGGAGGAGAAGAAGTAGGAGAAGAAGTAGGGAGGAGAAGAAGTAGGGAGGAGAAGAAGTAGGGAGGAGAAGAAGTAGGAAGAAGAAGTAGGGAGGAGAAGAAGTAGGAAGAAGAAGTAGGAGGAAGAAGTAGGGAGGAGAAGAAGTAGGGAGGAGAAGAAGTAGGAAGAAGAAGAAGTAGGGAGGAGAAGAAGTAGGAAGGAGAAGAAGTAGGGAGGAGAAGAAGTAGGGAGGAGAAGAAGTAGGAGAGAAGAAGTAAGGAGGAGAAGAAGTAGGGAGGAGAAGAAGTAGGGAGGAGAAGAAGTAGGGAGGAGAAGAAGTAGGAAGAAGAAGAAGTAGGGAGGAGAAGAAGTAGGGAGGAGAAGAAGTAGGGAGGAGAAGAAGTAGGAAGAGAAGAAGTAGGGAGGAGAAGAAGTAGGGAGGAGAAGAAGTAGGGAGGAGAAGAAGTAGGGAGGAGAAGAAGTAGGGAGGAGAAGAAGTAGGGAGGAGAAGAAGTAGGAAGAAGAAGAAGTAGGGAGGAGAAGAAGTAGGGAGGAGAAGAAGTAGGGAGGAGAAGAAGTAGGAAGAGAAGAAGTAGGGAGGAGAAGAAGTAGGGAGGAGAAGAATTAGGGAGGAGAAGAAGTAGGGAGGAGAAGAAGTAGGAGGAAGAAGAAGTAGGAAGAAGAATAGGGAGGAGAAGAAGTAGGGAGGAGAAGAAGTAGGGAGGAGAAGAAGTAGGAGAAGAAGAAGTAGGGAGGAGAAGAAGTAGGGAGGAGAAGAAGTAGGGAGGAGAAGAAGTAGGAGGAGAAGAAGTAGGGAGGAGAAGAAGTAGGGAGGAGAAGAAGTAGGGAGGAGAAGAAGTAGGGAGGAGAAGAAGTAGGGAGGAGAAGAAGTAGGAGAAGAAAGTAGGAGGAGAAGAAGTAGGGAGGAGAAGAAGTAGGGAGGAGAAGAAGTAGGGAGGAGAAGAAGTAGGAGAAGAAGAAGTAGGAGAGAAGAAGTAGGAGGAGAAGAAGTAGGGAGGAGAAGAAGTAGGGAGGAGAAGAAGTAGGGAGGAGAAGAAGTAGGAAGAAGAAGTAGGGAGGAGAGAAGTAGGGAGGAGAAGAAAGTAGGGAGGAGAAGAAGTAGGAGAAGAAGAAGTAGGGAGGAGAAGAAGTAGGAGAGAAGAAGTAGGAGGAGAAGAAGTAGGGAGGAGAAGAAGTAGGGAGGAGAAGAAGTAGGAGGAGAAGAAGTAGGAGAGAAGTAGGAGAGAAGTAGGGAGGAGAAGAAGTAGGAGGAGAAGAAGTAGGAGGAGAAGAAGTAGGGAGGAGAAGAAGTAGGAGAGAAGTAGGAGAAGAAGTAGGGAGGAGAAGAAGTAGGGAGGAGAAGAAGTAGGAAGAAGAAGTAGGGAGGAGAAGAAGTAGGAGGAGAAGAAGTAGGAGGAGAAGAAGTAGGGAGGAGAAGAAGTAGGAGAGAAAGAAGTAGGGAGGAGAAGAAGTAGGGAGGAGAAGAAGTAGGGAGAGAAGAAGTAGGGAGGAGAAGAAGTAGGAGGAGAAGAAGTAGGAGGAGAAGAAGTAGGGAGGAGAAGAAGTAGGGAGGAGAAGAAGTAGGAGGCAGAAGAAGTAGGGAGGAGAAGAAGTAGGGAGGAGAAGAAGTAGGGAGGAGAAGAAGTAGGAGAGAAGAAGTAGGGAGGAGAAGAAGTAGGGAGAAGAAGTAGGAGAAGTAGGAAGAAGAAGAAGTAGGGAGGAGAAGAAGTAGGGAGGAGAAGAATTAGGGAGGAGAAGAAGTAGGGAGGAGAAGAAGTAGGAGGAGAAGAAGTAGGGAGGAGAAGAAGTAGGAAGAAGAAGTAGGGAGGAGAAGAAGTAGGAGGAGAAGAAGTAGGGAGGAGAAGAAGTAGGAAGAAGAAGTAGGGAGGAGAAGAAGTAGGGAGGAGAAGAAGTAGGGAGGAGAAGAAGTAGGGAGGAGAAGAAGTAGGGAGAGAAGAAGTAGGAAGAAGAAGTAGGGAGGAGAAGAAGTAGGGAGGAGAAGAAGTAGGAGGAGAAGAAGTAGGAGGAGAAGAAGTAGGAGAAGAAGTAGGGAGGAGAAGAAGTAGGAGAAGAAGAAGTAGGGAGGAGAAGAAGTAGGGAGGAGAAGAAGTAGGGAGGAGAAGAAGTAGGAGAAGAAGTAGGGAGGAGAAGAAGTAGAAGGAAGAAGAAGTAGGAGGAGAAGAAGTAGGGAGGAGAAGAAGTAGGAGAAGAGTAGGAGGAGAAGAAGTAGGGAGGAGAAGAAGTAGGGAGGAGAAGAAGTAGGGAGAGAGAGAAGAAGTAGGGAGGAGAAGAAGTAGGGAGGAGAAGAAGTAGGAAGAAGAAGTAGGGAGGAGAAGAAGTAGGGAGGAGAAGAAGTAGGGAGGAGAAGAAGTAGGGAGGAGAAGAAGTAGGGAGGAGAAGAAGTAGGAGGAGAAGAAGTAGGAGAGAAGAAGTAGGGAGGAGAAGAAGTAGGGAGAGAAGAAGTAGGAGGAGAAGAAGTAGGAGGAGAAGAAGTAGGGAGGAGAAGAAGTAGGAGGAGAAGAAGTAGGGAGGAGAAGAAGTAGGGAGGAGAAGAAGTAGGGAGGAGAAGAAGTAGGGGAGAAGAAGTAGGGAGGAGAAGAAGTAGGGAGGAGAAGAAGTAGGGAGGAGAAGAAGTAGGGAGGAGAAGAAGTAGGGAGGAGAAGAAGTAGGAGGAGAAGAAGTAGGGAGGAGAAGAAGTAGGGAGGAGAAGAAGTAGGAGGAGAAGAAGTAGGGAGGAGAAGAAGTAGGAGGAAGAAGTAGTGAGGAGAAGAAGTAGGGAGGAGAAGAAGTATGGAGGAGAAGAAGTAGGAGAGAAGAAGTAGGGAGGAGAAGAAGTAGGGAGGTTGAAGAAGTTAGGGAGGAGAAGAAGTAGGGAGGAGAAGAAGTTGGGAGGAGAAGAAGTTGGATGATGAAGTAGGGAGGGAGAAGACGTAGGAGGAAGAGATGTAGGAAGAAGAAGTAGGGAGGAGAAGAAGTAGGTGGAGAAGAAGTAGGGAAGGAG